>PVIH01009998.1:0-16408 GCA_004025045.1 Sigmodon hispidus
GTGGTGGCTGGCTGGGTGGCTGGCTCACTCTTACCCCGTGGGGGCTGGCTGGGTGGCTGGCTCACTCTTACCCCGTGGGGGCTGGCTGAGTGGCTGGCTCACTCTTACCCCGTGGGGGCTGGCTGAGTGGCTGGCTCACTCTTACCCCGTGGGGGCTGGCTGAGTGGCTGGCTCCAACATTTTTCTCTCCTTCGTCTCTTGCTCTTTTTGTCGTTTTCCTCCCAGATTTTTCCTTCTATTTATCCTCTCTGCCTGTCAGCCCCGCCTGTCCTTTCTCCTGCCTTGCTATTGGCTGTTCAGTTCTTTATTAGGTGTTTTAAATAGGCAACATAACTCAGCTTCAAAGTTAAGCAAATGCAAATTAAAAGAATGGAACACATCTTTGCATCATTAAAACAAATGTTCCAGAGTGTAAAAAAACATAATACATCTTAAAATAATATTCTATAACAACATCTTGTACTGTCTAAAATGACTATAAAATTACCACCAGAGTCAGTAATTCTAAAGTTTGATTCTAAAATGTAGCTAGCTGGGTTATTCTTTTGGATCCTATATAGTTAGCAGTTGCTTACGTTTTTCCCAGGTGAAGTTCTTTGACACTTGAGCGTCTCCGTAAGACACCTGACATACAATGGTGTGGTTGTAGGTCATATTGAAATCCAATTTGCTACTGACAGTGTACAGTTCAGATTCAGGATCTTGAAAAATTATTGTATTGATGCCACTCAGTTCATTTCCATTTTCCAACCAGGAGAGTTGAGGCTCTGGGAAACCTCCAGAGGTTAAGCACATTATCCTTTTAATGTCCACAGATGAATTTCCAAACTCAGTTATATTAGGGACCGGGTAGTCAGCTAGAGATAGAACAAGCATACAGTTATACACAGGCACAGATCTGTGTGCATAGGCTTATGTCAAATAAATTTTCAAACTTCAATAAGAATGACAAAATAAGGTCAAGTTTGCAACTCTTCATAAGTCATTAGTAAAAGAGTTGGATGAATTGGTCACATCAGTGTCTCCACCTTGAATTAGGTAGGAAAAAATTTAGAGCGAAGAGTAGGTTCAGATGGATAAATATTGACTTAGTGCTTGCTATTGTAAGAGAAGACATAACTAAATTGTGGCGATATATTGTCTATTTAATAAAAATAGTCTGGGATATCAGAGGACAAGCCATCCACAGAGCCAAGGCCTGTAGGTCAGGGAGTAGTCACCCATGCCTTTAATCACTCAGGAGACAGAGATCTCTGTGAGTTCAAGGCCTAGCAGCCAGGCCGTAGTAGCTCACACCTTTAATCCTAACTCAGGAGACTCGAACCAGGAAGTAAAATAGCTGGGCAGGGAAGGAAATATAAGACAGGAGAAAGCAGAAGTTCAGCATTCTGTCTGAGCTACCAGTCAGTCTGAGGACTGTGAAGATAGGACTTATCCTGTTTAGCCTGAGGAGTTGTCTGGGTGAGAAGTGGCCATTGTTTATTCCTTATCTCTCTGATATTCCAGCTTTTCCCCCAATAACTTGCTCCGGGTTTTATTATATACTAAATAGAATTTGTACAATTCTGAATATTTATTGAGTTCCTGTTAGCTAATTACGGAAATTCGTCTCTTATAACAGCCGTAGGAGTTTGGACTTAGATTTAAAAGGGGTTGAATCAAGTGAATAATCCATGCCTGGAGGCTGAGGCAGGAGGGTTGCTTGAACACCACATGTTTGGGGCCAGCCTGGAAAATATAGTGGAACCCTGTATCCTGAAAAAATAAATAAAATAGCCAGCCAGGGTGGCACATGCCTTTAATCCCAGCACCAGGAAGGCAAAGGCAGGTTTATTTTTCTGAGTTTGAGGCCAGCCTGGTCTACTAGGGAGTTAGTTCTAGGCCAACCAAGGCTACATAGAGATACCCTGTCTCAAAAAACAAACAAAATAAATAAAATGTTAAATAACACAAACTTGGTGGGATTGATATTTGTAATTTTTTAAATAAACAGATTTGGGGAACTTACAACCTTGCAGCAGAACTGAGATCTACAGTCACTTTTCTCATCATTAGAAGCTGTGACTTGCTATATGCCCATCTATCACATCTGGTCCCTCCATTCTGATATGGGAAGCACATAAGCAGCTCCTTCTGTTTATTCAGTAAGGAACGTGTGTGAAGCCATACTCTAACCTGAGAACCAGGAAACAGGAGCCCCTATAGTCTCTCTTCTGTGGACCACTAACTCTGAGTACCCAGTAGCCTTCACCTTGACTCCATGTCCAACACTCCTTTGCTTCTTAAAAAGTCAGTTCAGCTGAGCATGATGGGGCACACCTGTATGTAAGGTGTTATTTGGAGGCTGAGGCAGAAGGAGTTTGAGGCCAGCCTGGGCTATATAATGAGTTTTGGGCCAGCCTGGACTAAGAATAAGACTTTTCTCATTTTTTTAAAAAAAGACTTATACTCAGAAAAAACTATGTCCAAAATGTACAATGAATCTGTAATCTCAGCCATGACATTTTATTAGTCACTTGTTAAGGAGACAAAAAGGCCTCCTGGAGTTGACTTCATTTGTGTATTTGACCTCCAGTAAGATATACTAAAGTAGAGTTAGAGCAAGTGTGGAAACTTCTCCTAACCTCTTGTTCACTCACTCTTAGACATTAGGAATTTAACTCCTCCCCTATATGTACACTCAATCACCCCACTTCAGTCCATAGAAGGAGCTTTCTTCTAAGAAGTCTGGGTGCTGCGGAGCTCATGTGAGTAGAGGGCAGTGGTCACCAAGAGCAGTTCTTCAGTGCCTTGTCTTGTGACCTGGGTGAGTTAATTAGCTTTTAGTCTCAGTTTGCTTATTGGTAAGATGGGTTAATAATTATGTGCTTCTGGGATTGAAGGGATGAAATGTCACCATTACTAGAAATCACTTAGCATGAAGCCTGGCACACAGGATATATTTAAGTCAAGTTGTCAAGAAATGTTTCTAAAGTGCATAGTGGCAGGAAGAAATGAGGGGAGGGTTAGAAATGAGGGGAGGTGACCAGGAAAGGCAAAACCCTGAATCTGTTGAAGGGAAAGTCACTTTAAACAACAACAACAATAATAATAATAAAATGGTGGTGAATCTCTTGCTTTTGAGGGCAGCTTCCAGGCCAGCCAAAGCTACATAGTGAGATCCTGTTTCAAAAACCAAAACAAAACCAAACTAAACTAAAACAAAACAAAAATGAGCCTTGTCCCTAAATACCTAAATAAAGTTTTATGTGTTCCTGAGCTATTTATAGTTTGCATTTTTATTTTCTACTCATTAGCTTATATCACTCTCAAGTTACTACACATAGCTAACATAAAAATGTTACTTTTGTTTCTTTTAATCATACTCATGAGCTTTAACCTGGAGTCACAAATCTGAACCCTTATGTCCTAACTCACAACTCATGTTCACTCACTTCTGTGTTCTGCTTTTCTGAGAAATGTTAGCCACCTTTTCCAAGTCTGACAACAGCCTCAACTTTGTGTCCCAGCCCTTCTACAAGATAACTGGGTTTAGAATAATTACTCTGAAGCTCTTGCCAGACTGTGAACTGTCTAAAGATTAGCCTTTTGGGGCTGGAGAGACGGCTAAGCAGTCTCAAGAAACTTACTTTTGCAGAACACCCAATTTCAGCTGCCAGCACTCCAATTATGGCTCACAACTGAGTATAACTCTAGCTCCAGGGGATCCAACATCTTCTTCTGGTTGTTGTGAGCACACACACACACACACACACACACACACACACACACACACTGTTTAAATAAAAACTACTGGTACTTTTTATCTTATATGACTCAGTTAACCCCAAGTTTTGGCCACTCTGAGTAAAGAAGATATCTTATGAACAAAGGTAGGGGTGCAAATTATTCAGAAAAGTCAAAAGTCTGTGACCTGGTTCAATTGTTACTCGGAGGTATTTCTCAAGTGCAGTTCACAATACAGGCTCATCACATCAAAGTTACGGTCCTACAAATCAGAAGGCATTTCAGGCCATTATAGTGCCTGGATTACTATGACCTTGGTCCTACAAGCATAGGAAAAGTACATTGATAGATTTTTCCCACCTTGGACAATCAGATTTTCTATAAAACTGGAAACTCAGTCCTCAGATATGATATAAGATAAATCCTTCTTTGACAAAAAGAAGAATTTTAGTCTAGACATGTGCCTTTAAGGACATTACAAATCAGTAAATCAGAGATTTCTACCAACCTCTGATGGACAGCTTCACAGAAGCCAAGTGTTTCAGTTCGAAAGTTCCCCTTTCGTTCCTCTGGACCACACAGGTGTATGTGCCCCTGTCTGACAGGAACGGGCGCAGGATCACAAGAGAGAGGTTAGTGATGTCAACTACAGTCCGGTTCTTATACTGGGGCCACACTTCTCTGTTCCCAGAGATGAAACTCCATACCACTTGGTTATCTTTTTGCCAGTAGATTCTGAGTCTGGACAGCTCATCAACAGAGAAGTTGTAACCACAAGGCAGTGATACTATTTCTTTCACTGACTTGGACACTTGACCAACACCTAAAAGGCAAGTAAGAAAAGATTGAACAAGCTTATGAGTAATTCTAAAAGGAATCTTTTTTTCCCCAAAAAACATTTTTGTTATTGATGTTGTTTGTTTTGATGTTGGTTTTAGAGATAGGGTTTCTCTACATAGCCCCGGCTGTCCTGGAACTTGCTATGTAGACCAGGCTGGATTTAAACTCACAAGATTCTCCTGCTTCTGTCTCCTGGGTGCTGGGATTAAAAGTGTGCCTAACCACATCCAGCCTGAACACTTTTCTACAATTATTTTTTGTTATTGTTTAATATTAATTGTGCAAAATGATGGGTTCATTTAGTTGATTTTGGTTTATTGAGGCAGGGTTTCTCTGTGTAGCCCTGGCTTTCCTGGAACTCAGTCTATAGGCCCCAGGCTGTGCTAGAATTCATAGAAATCTGCCTGCCTCTGTCTCCCCAGGGCTGGGATTAAAGGCGTGCACCACCACCACTGGCTTTCATTTATTATTTTTATTGTGGTTAAAAGTAATCACATAAACCATCATGTATGTTGGATACTTATACTCTATATAGTGCTTGGGGGGCTGAGGCAGGAGATCAGAAAGTTTGAGGCCAGCCTGTCCTCCATTGGGAGGCCCAGTCTCAAAGTACCAAAGACGGGGGATGAAGCTTAACACTATGTTGTTTTCTGGGTTTGACTGCCAGTGCTGAAAGAAATAATTTAGATTTTCTATACTAACAATTTTAAAGTTTACAGGGGGAAAATATCTTTACATTGTTGTGAGACTGATCTCAGAGCTGGTCGTACGCATTTTGAATCTCTATACCCATCAAACAACAAACTCCCTCCCATTTCTTTACCCCTGGAACTACCATTCTCTGCTTGTTTCTATGAACTTGACTACTTTATACTGGCCTTTTTGTGGGTGGTCTGTTCTGCTTAATATTATATCTCCAAGGTTTATTCATCTTGTGTTATGTAAGATTTTCTTGCCATATGACATGACAATAATGATCATAAATAGTTTCTGTCTCTCTTTGTCTATCTGCCTGTTTGCCTTTCTCTCTCTCTAATATGTAAAATGTTTAATCATGCAAAGGATATAGAAATTATCCTGTTTTTTTACTTGTATTGATTGTAATCATTCACTTGAAAAATAGAATGTAACTGCACTGCACTGTAATTTTTATATTGCTTGGAAGATTTCGCTGGCATATATAACTGTAAGGGAAAAAATAAAGTTAGTTAGAAGGATGGCAGCAGGAGAGATAAAGAGATACATCTAGATAAAGGTGAGGAAAGAAAGAACAGAGAAAAGATGATTGTATGTGTGTGTTTTCATCAGCCTCCCTTGCAGGCCCCACAGAATTAAGTCTTACTCCCCCAGATAGAAAAGTCAAATTGAGTGATAGTTTGACGCCTCTCAATCCCTGAGCTGTTAGAGGCTGGTCCTCAGGGCAGTAGTGTGGTAGGTGCTTTGTAGCAATTCTTTAGGTGAGAACAATCGCAAATTCACCTACTCCCCTGACCTGCTTGCTCTGTGGGGTATAGCACTTCACAGAGGGATTGATAGAGACTGGCTCAGGGAGCAAGGGACTGAGGCTCTCCATCATGAAGCAATAAGGGAAGCACATAAGAAAAATACAAATTTAAAAGAGGGACATATTTTAAGTAGGCAATACAATAGGACATTCTTATTCTTAGAGTCTACATTTATGAATTGGTCTAGCTTCCAAAATTATTTACATTTTATTTGGGGTATGGCAGCATCCTACTATATAAATTACTTACATTTTATCTGGGGTGTGGCAGGGTCCTGCTATATATCTCTGGTTGGCTGCAAACTGGTGGCAATCCTTTTGTCTCAACCTCTTAAGTACTAGGGTTACAGAAATGTAACATCATGCACAGCTCCACAATTTATTTAGAACCCAGAACCAATACTTGTAGGATTTTAGACAAGGACAGAGCAACGAAACACTTGAATCGCTGACATTTCCCAACAGATGAAATAAAGCACAGTGTTCTGCAGTCCTGCTTCAGCTTTTTATGCCGCAGCAAGGACGCTTTTGTCTGATTTCACAGTCTACTTAGGACTGCACTTTTCATGTAGCATGACTGTCTCAAACAAAACAAAAACAAAACACAAACCTACCCAATGGAACTTTCATTTCTTCTACAGCGTCTTCCCCATGCTGTACACACACCACACCACACACATGCACGCACAGTTGCACAGAACTGCATTTTGTTTTGTTTTGTGAGACAGGCTGACCATCTTGATTCTTCTGCCTCAGATGGAGTTATTCCTTCCTGAACTCTGGGGAAGATATAAACCACCACACCTGGATACTAACATGGTTTTAAGTGCCCTCATTTTCGTACAGAGTTTGGTTTTGGAGAACAAAGGCCACTAGACCTACCTTTAGATTAGAGACTGACTCGGAGAAGAGCTGAGCTTCTTCTGCCTCCTTTATAGAAATCTCCTGATTATGCAGCCTAATAGGAACCCAGTATTTTTTGCGGCAATCTTAAACACTGAATACCTATTGCTACAATGGCAACTAGACTGCCATTTTGTACCAAACATACCATTTTGTTAAGTATCCTGGAAAGAATTGTCCTGAATCTTCCTCTCTCCCACACATTCATATGATAACAAATGGTGAGCAGTTTACAGTATGGAAAAGTATTTGCTCATTTTACATACCCATCCTAATGTCTCTGGACCAAGAGTCAGATGCAGGGAACCCCGGAAATGGGATGGTTCTCTAGTCCCATGAGAAAGCAGGTGCATTTTAAGACACATCAATGAAATAGCCAAGGCAGGATAAACAATCTGCTATACCCCAAAGGAATATGGCCGGCAAAGTTGAGGACTCTAAAGTCTAGGAGGTGTCCACATTTGTTCTTTCTGTAGCTTATTTTACACATGAGAAAACTAGGCCAGAGACAAGGCACTGCCGCATTTTTTCTTACTGGCCCAGACTTTTCAGGCCACCTTCCCATTTATTGCTGTAATCATTACTGTTAGTTGTCAACTTGACAGAATCCAGAGTCATCTAGAGGCCAGTGTCAGCGTCCAAAGAAACTCAGGACAAATTAACTGCATTGCCTCCTTAACATATCCAAGCTGGCCTCCAGGCTCTCTGGGCATTGCAGATAGTTACAGAGTCCTGGCTCCTTTCTGTCTGCGTTTCTACCCTGGCCTACCCTAACTCTCCAGCTCCTGGGCTTCGCTTTCTTTTCCTTTCTCTAGCTTCTCATTCTATATAGCCCACGCATTTCAGCCACATGCTCTCCTGGTCCTTGGTCTTCTGGTGCTTCTCCCTCTCCTGATTCGCTCTCTCTGCTCTGGATGCTTCCACATGCCTCTGGCTGACTCTCCCTCATACCTACAATAAAAACCTTCTTCTAAACCATACCTTGGAGTGGTCATGTCCTCATTTTTCATTCAACCAGCTTTTTGGCATGCCTATGGGGAATTATCCTGATTTCATCGAGGCTGGAAGACCTGCCCATTGTGGGTGGCACCATTTCTTAAGCTGAGTCCTGGATAGTATAAAGAGAAAGAGAGCTAATCACAGGCATTTCTAGTGTTCTCTTGATGGAGATGCAGTGTGACCAGCTGTTTTCTGCTCCCACTGTGGTGACCTTCTTTTTATGATGGACTGTACCCTGGAACTGTGAGGCAGAACAAACCATTTATTCCTAACTTATTTTTGTCTGGCCATTTTATTAGCAACAGGGGAAAAAACAAAGAAAAAAAAAAGAAAACCAAGACAACTGCTTCCCCCAGTTCTAAGGTTCAGTTCCAGAATAACGAAGCCAACACTGTATCACTCTATGCAGACCCCACCATTGAGCTCTTCCACTTTTATGTACAGTGGGTTTTTTTTTTTTTTGTCTTGAAGCTAAAGTTACAGACAGTTGTGAGCTGCCATGTGAGTGTTGGGAATTGAACCAGGGTCCTGTGGAAGAACACTCAGTGCTCTTAACCATGAAGCCATCTCTCCAGCCCCAAGCTCTTCCACAAAAAAAAAAAAAAAAGAATCTTGTGATGATGGATCAGTGGATAAAGGGAACTACTAACAATCCTGATATCCTGAGTTTGATCCTTGGGTCCCATGTTGGAAGGAGATAAATAACTCCTGCAAGTTTTCTCTGACCTCACACGTGCCATGGGTATGCATGCAAATAAGTAAATAAGTAAGCAATATAAATAAAAAGTCCTAGGGGGCTGTAGTCCTAATACTTGGGAGGTAGAAGTAAGAAGACAGGAATTCAAGGTTATTTCTGGCTACTCAGAGAGTTTAAGGCCTACACTACAAAAGACGTATGTTCCTACTGAACAAAACTAAAATCTAACAAAATGAAAAAGAAAGAGTCGCTTTCTTTCTGGACTTGGGCTGACATCATGGTTTCACACCTAACTGACTCCCTACACCACAGGACAAAGACAAAGCTTACACTATGAACTGTGTCTGCCCTGTTAGCTACCTGATGGCCCTTCCAGTCTGTCCTTCTCAAGGCTGTCCTACAGCTTGGATTTGCTACACGGCTTCCATTTTAAAAACTCAATCCCTGGGATTGGACAGATGGCTCAGTGATTAAGAGCACTGGCTGTTCTTCCAGAGGATTTCTCTCCAATTCTCAGCCCCTACAAGGTGATTCATAGCCATCTGTAACTTCAGATCTAGGTGGTATGGCATCTGCTTCTGGTCTCTGTGGGCATCAGGTACACACATGGTATATAATACATACACACATACAAAAACAAATCAGACATATTTTCTCATCAGCAGATCCTCACCACAACCCAACTCATTAGCTCCTAGCAAGTATCAATGCTACAACATTCCTCATCAGATTAGACCTCTCCTCTGGGTTAGGGCTCAGGAACAGTATCCCTCCAAAGCTCAAGTTCTCAGCATCCCCCCTTCCCAGTGCCATCATCTGCATCCACCCTACCTCATGCCCCCAGAGCCACAAAGATGCCGTTGGGCAAAGCCCGTGTGTGCAGCCTCATTTCCAGGCTCTCTGTCTCTTGCAAACAAGATCTGGGGTAGTAACACCTTCCTACCTCACCAGTCATATGGGAGACAGCTGAGCTCTCAGGCTCCCTGTAGGCAACTTTGCTGGATGTCACCATTTCCTACACTAGAGCCATATCCGACAGGCATGAAAAGGTAAGGCTTAAGGGAACTCTAATAACTAAAGATAAAGCTATGACTTGAATACATTTGGGGACAGAGGAAAGCTAAAAGATATGTAACAGAACATAGACCATGTGCTCCAATTGACTTCTATTCTAGTTCTCAGCTCAGCTACTTGCCAGTATGTCTGTTTTCTCATCTGTAAAAGGGGTGTGATACCTTTCCATTCCAGAGCACTGCAAAAGTAAACTCAGTCAAGTGATATAAACAGGAGAGACCCTGGGACAGCAAGTCTTCGGCAGGGAGTGTCTGCTCTTTTTCTGCCTGACCCAAATCTTATCTGGTTGCTTTAATCTCACTCAGGGATCATATCAGCTATATAGGACTCTGGTCTTGCTTGAACCTGATGGACACCATGACACAAACAGTTCATTGATTTTGGGCCCTAGCTAATGGGGTATCCTCTCCCCAGATGCTTGTTCCCATCCTACAGAATGCAGTATACATATATATATATATATATATATAGCAGATTTTGGCACCTGATGACACAAGAGAGAAATCAGAACCAAAAGCAAAACTGTCTCATTTCAATGGCGGTCCCTGAGGCAGCTTTGTGCAGTCACATGAAGAGAAGCATGGATGTCTCTCTAAAAGTCACGGCACCTCATCAATGGGCTGCTTACCATTCCTGCCCCAGCACCCACCCATCACACCCCGATGCTGAAGAAGAACCAGACTGAAAAGAGGAATCAAAACTTTCCCGTGCAACCTGGAAATTCCCACAGGAACCAGGCTTGCACCCTCGTGCTGAGCAGTAAGAAAATGAAAGAAAGAATCGTCATCGTCTTGGAAAGCTTTTGTCTATGTCTGTGACTCTGGGGGGGGGACCCAGGTTCTTGAGCCTTATTGGATCTCTGAATTGTTGAGTATGCCGTTTTGGCACTTCAATGCCCCAGACAAATCAAGAGTTATGGCTCAAACAGGACACTGTGCTTAACTCTCCTCACAATACCTAGCATATGAGAGAAGGCAGCATCTTCCTGAGGAGCTCTTCATGGTCCAGGGCTCACATCACTCTGGGATGGTATTCCCCACTCAGAAAAGCCTACCTCTGTTTCTCTCAACAGTCCCCTCATAGATGCAGCCACTCCTTAGGCTCCGACCCTGATATGTTTGTCTTCAATCTTTTTGTTTTGGTCTTTGAGATGTGATATATCCCTACTTGTCCTTTATCTGGCTTTGTCTGGCCTGAATACTGTAAACACACGTATAAGCCACTACACATGGCTTTGTCGTCTTCAGTCTTGCTCCTGCTGATATAGGTTACATGGGATATCCATATGCCTGTATATAGAAATGACACTCGAGTCCATAAGTGAAGCTTGGCCTGTTTTTCATCGCCACATCTGCAGTGTTGAGAATGGCACCTAGCCTAGAAGGTACAAAGTGGATATCTTGCTTAATGCATAGATAGCTAAGTGTTAGGGGCTCAGATGATCACAAGTGCTTGCCTGGAATGTCCTCTGTTTGATCTCTAGTGTTGGATAAACTGGGCCTGGTGCTGCATGTCTGAAATCCTAGTACTTAGGAAATGAAGGCAGGGAGATTGAGAGTTCAAAGCCATCCTTTGTTACCTAATGAGTTAAAGGCCAACCGAGGCTACAAGAAATTGCCTAAAAAGAGGAGAGGGGGTACTTGTGCTGGTCTTTGCCTCTTTGGTACCCTGCCCACAATCCTCTGTTGTCGTCTGCCTCCATAAGTTCTACTCCTCCAGCAACCTGTTTCCTCCTTTCTCAGAACCTGGACTTGGTAGTTAGGACCCCCTACTTTTCATATTTCTGATAGGGTTAATTCCAGGGTTTACATATGCAAACTTGTTTGATGGCATGGTACCGTAAGCTCAACATCTGGGAACATGCAGAACAAGATGTTCATGGACAGGTTTTTTGATTCCACACTGAAGAAATTGGACACAGAGCTAAACGCATGGTGTTTTCCTGATGGCTACAAATGTATCACCAATGCTTTGTTTCTGACTCTTTCTGGGGCAATTGTAAAGCTTTGGCTTAAATGTTGCTTGCTTGCTGTCTCTTTTTAAGAGTTTTTCTACCCTAGCCATCAATTTCCAAGCCCCATTTCTGGGTGTATGTAGTTTCCCCAGAAGCCTTGAGTTTGAGAGTTTCCCTAACCTACAGAAAAAGACTGTACCAGTGTAATTGTTGGGTATGTTGACTATGCACAGAGCTTGATGTATGAATGGCACTAAAGTCATAGTTCTCTGGGTTCCACAACCAAATTTCATAGCTTGGGACGGAAAATTTAAAACTTCTACTATACTTCGGTGGGTCCTGTTCACCCATCATCTTCTTCCTTTGCCTCTCTTTGCCTCTTATGCTCTTAGATATTCTGGGCAGAATTTTAGGTGAACAGCTTTACACCAGGGCCTCTGAGTATCTGGTCTCTGCATTGCCCTGCAGCATTCTAAGCTCCTTCTTTATTTATGAGAAAGCAGATCTTTTGTTTCCTGACTTTAAAAACGTCACATAGGCCAGCTATCCCTTAAACAAACAAACAAATAAAAGCAGTCACACAAGACATGGTGGATGGCAATTTCCAAGGAAACCACGACGTGCACAGAGCCCCCACCCCTTCTTGATAGTGTCAAAAGTCCAGCTTTCTTAAGGCTACCTATATAGAAACAGTCACCTTGAGTCCAGAATACTCTTTGAAGAACTCATGAAATACACAGCCAGTTAGAAATAACAAAATAATAATAATTTTGCGTTAAATCCTAGCTGTCAGATACCAGTGTTGACACATTGAAAGAAAGCAAAGCTTAAGAAGAAATATTAAGAGAAAGATTTCACACTGAGAAGATGACATTTTTCAACTACCTACTGTGTGTGCCCCAAATAGAAAAGATTACCATGGGTCGATCTTAGAGGTAGGCTATATTAGTTGAGTTGCACCATAGAAACATATTTAGAAAACCAGGATCCCTGACCAATTCTGTTGGCACACAAGATGTAAATAAAAATCTACAATAGATGGAAAAGGCCACAGCTCTAAGCTGCTCTCTGGTTTAATGTGTTATTAAAATAATACTGTCTTCACCTCTATGTTAGAGTTGAAATTATTGATCTAACTTGGTTTCTAACTTGCCGTGAGACCCCCATATTGTCTCTTTACCCACGTTGAACTAGAACTTTCTTCACTTTAAAGTATTCTGGGAACACTGAAGAGTTTCTCCAGTTCACAAAGCTAGCCAAGGGAGACATCACAAAGAACAACGTCATCTTCCTCAAAACCCCATTGAGCTTAAGTCAAATTCCTGAAAGTTCCTTTCTTACCTGAAGACGTTTGAAAAAGACCAACCAGCAGCACAAAGAGATAAGCAAGCCTGAGACATGGCCTTGTGGATCGTGGCACATCCTGCCTAAGCTGGCAACCCATGGCTTCTGATGCTTTGGATAGATGGTGAGAGCCAGGAATCTATCAGAGGGAGCCAGGGTGCCTCCTAGGCTCACCAAAGTCAGCAAATGGCAGTAGAGAAGCCTGGATGGTACACACCAAGCAGATACTGACGACAAGCCTATTGCTCAACGGAGATGACCCAGAGTTCTTCAGTCTCCGAAGGTTGTGTCTCACAGTGTGAAAAAGAAACCAGTAAGAGTCGATCAGCTACCCGCTAAGAGCTAAAAACTCTCTGGTCTAGGGTGAGTGAGAGTTCTTCAGCCGAGTGGCCTCTAAATCAGGGTGTGGCCATGAGGGGAACTCGAAGGTGGAGGAGATTCTAGGGGAAGTTAATGTTCCGAGAAACAGCCACAGTTGGGTGAAAGGGTTGTCTGCTTGGGGGTGTGGCTAACATTATTAGAATGCAGTGAGACCCTCATTTCAGCCACACCAACAGGAAAAAACTCAGAGACTCTTCAGTATCAGCCACTCCAAGAAAGCTTAAATTTCTCTCTGGACACAGAGTGACTGGAAAAAGTGCATTTGTCCATGGCAGAGTTTTAGTTAGGAAATGACTTTTTACTATGTTAGCAAGAACTCAAGAACCCCAGATCTTAAACACAAGCCATATAGGGATATCAACCAAGAGAGGTCGACCTGTAAAAAGGAAGGAAAGAGGAGACACACAGAAAACATTACATATTTAGACTATGCGGTATAATGTGAAGACTCTTGCTTATGGATTTTTTTCCAGTAAACGAGTCAAAATTGAGAAATGAAAATAAATGTCACACTTGCAACTGGCTCGATGTGAGGATCTTCTCCTTTGGAGCTATACCAGATTCTGTCTCCAGCCACACTCTTAACTGGTAAACTTGAAGAGATGTTCTCACTGGCACTTGACTGACTAGAAGACCTCTAGTTCAGTCTATAGAAACATTTGCTAGCATCTAGCAAATGCAAAGATGGCTCTTTTCTAACAGTGTTGGAATGCCGTCACTTTGAGGATAAGACACCACAGGAGACTCCTCTGAGGGCAAGTCACAATCCTATGTTTGTTTTAAATCAGTGAGGTTGGGGCTGAGGGAATATACTTGGTAGAATGCCTGCCTAACATGCAGGCAGCCCTGAGTTTGATCCTCAGAGTTGTATAAACAGTGGAGATGCCGAAGCAGGAGGATTAGAAGCTCCAGATCATCCTGAGTTACATAGCAAGTTTGGGACCAGTCTGGGATATAGGAGATCCTGTCTCAAAAAAAAGTCAAGCTGATGTTAAATTGTTCTACTAAGGTATTCCACAATGTGTAAATAAATGTATTTACTTACTCACTGAAGATTCCTTTTTCTTTTGTCTTAAAAATCAAAAGATGGGGCCTGTCCTTATGACTAAAACAGCAGGGAGACAGAATTTCCCCTTTCCAACTTCCCTCTAACTGATGCCTCCAGGAAGCTCCCTTGCTCTTTGAGAGAGTATGACTCGAGTAAGTTACCAGGTAGGCTGCCCTCACCGGGGATGACCTAACCATGGTGAGAGTTTTGGTTATCTAAGAAGAGGAAGAGCAAAGAGCAGCTGCTTGCTTTGCCTGGACAGTGGCATGTGAACTGTCCTGACTGTTCTGCACTGATCACAAGTTCTGTGTCATACTCAGAGTTACTCTTTTCCTGCCCATGGAAAGACTACCGTGGGAGCAGGCTGGCTGACTCATATGTAGTAGACATTTTGTGGGGCAGTGCTTTCAACATTTGCATCTTGCCCATTCTCAAAGAGTGTGTTCCCACAGTCACACTGGATGCTACGCTCCACAAACCTTACCACTTGGGACTCAAGAGCAGAATGAAATCCTCCAGTCTCCCCCAGAACTGCTATGTGCAGCCAGTTTGACACCCTGAGACCCTATACATGGAATTTGGGAGGGCCCATGGACAAGCAGCCGGCCATGCTGGCAGTGAATCTCTTTGCCGTGTAGACCCAGGCAGACACTTGACTAAGCCTACAATTTACACAGCTGGTTTCTGACCCACTTAGACTTCTTCTGTTGCCTTGACATGGAATACCCTTGGAAGTTCTGTACCCAAGCATGCGGAACCTTAATTGTGGGAAAGTCAGTGTCTGTGGGACGACCCTTGACGAAAGGAGCTGAGAATAAGTAGGTAGCCACTTCTCCCTTTGCCTCCCAGGTGGAAGTTCTTAAAGGCCTTTACAGAAGGTATGGGGAATGGATTAACCACTGTCTTTGTTAGCCATCAGTTTGGTAAGGCTTTTTGTATTGGATCTCATCTCTCTTCTTTAATCTCTATCAATTCAAGTTTCTTAATTTTCACTCAGGTCTTTGTCTCTAGCATTTATTTTTTATTTATTTATTTATTTTTTTTGCAGAGAACCCAGAATAAGATGGCTGGAGTCTGAGTATGTAGGGACACGTCATGGTTTTCCTTCTAAAGTAGAGGAAGTTTATAGAAAGGGAAAAAAGAAAATGATTGTAGATATGGTGCATGAGAGTGGACATGGAGAATATAGTATAGAGATGTCTAAAATACTGACTTAATGTTACTAGGAAACAACAGTTTTTCTGATTAAAAAAATCACAATTTAAGTTGCTGTGTACTCTTGATTTTTCAGTGTTACTGAAGGCACTGTAATCTGATGTAGAAGTGTGACAGGGGTCTGGGATCTATAGGCTTCCCTTGGATAGGAAACAATGCAGATTATACAAGAGGAAGAAATGGGAATGGAGGCTTTGCCATGTCAAAACTGCCCCTATAGTGTCAGGCCCAGCCTATGCAAGCACTGGCTGGTTGATGAGATCTGATAGTTCCACCTCCCAAGAATCATTCCTGCTGGGACCTTGTAAGGCATACACCTCCTGCCAGAAGACTCATCAGGACAAAGGCAGGGTCTTCCAAATGAAGAAGCTGCATCCCTGTGGGCATCCTTTCCAAAGAATATAGCCCTGATAATTTTAAGAAAATCAACTTCCAGATTTTTACATCTTTGTATATTCTTTCTAAAATTTACCTGTGGTGAGAGAATTATGATCTTGCCCCTATTTTAAAAAACACACTTTACCCTATCTGAATCTTACTTATGTGGAAATATTCTGGAAGCTTCTTGCTGGGGCCTCTTGCTGGCCGTAGAAACTGACTGGTCCCTGGATGCAGGATTTCAGGCACTCAGAGTCACATTCCGCTGTGTCATTCCATCCTCTGCCCCACAGAACTTAGATGCAAATACCACTCTTTTTACCTTCTGATTTTATTTTCTCCGAG
>PVIH01009998.1:16508-36877 GCA_004025045.1 Sigmodon hispidus
TCCTCCCCTCCCTCCCCCTCCTCCCCATTACTCTTCCCTTTTCTTTTCCCTTCTTGTGTATTTTTCCTGAAAAGTGAAACAGGCATTTGCCTTTTGTTTTGTGTTCATAACATAATATCAACATTATATTGTAAATATGATCTTGAACAAAAGGTCATGGTTTCCAGATTTCTTCAAAAAGGGAAACTTAATTCTGCTCATAAAACTAAAGAGAAATTTCATGACTTAAATAAAAAGTGGAATTTCCCCTGTGATAATTCTTGATGGGGAAGATAAGATTTTAGTGTAGGTACACGATTATTAACTTTTAATAACTTTGTTGAGATGTCATTAAAATCTACTAAAAAGAAGCTAGGCATGCTGTTAATCTCAGGCAGATCTCTGAGTTTAAGGCCAGCCTGGTCTACAGAGTAAGTTCTGGGACAGCCAGGGTTACACAGAGCAACCCTGTCTTAAAAAACAAACAACAAGCAATTAAACCAAACAACAACAACAACAACACACACACACAGTAAAAGGCTACAAATATTTAAAATATTCAGCTAGATACACACACAAGCTATCACCAATGGAGACAGTAGTGAACACCTGTATATCACCCCCAGCATCTCCATGGGTTCTGAAATTGTCTCCTTCCAATTTCTGCATCTCTGCTTTCTCCATTGAGTTTTTTGCACATTTAGAACTGTGTATCAATATAATTACATGGAGTGTTCTCTCTGTCTGGTGTCCTAACACAATATTTTAAGCACAGCTAGTGAGAACCCATGCAGCCAGTTTGAGCCAGGGAAGGGACTTTCCCACAGAAGGCTCTGCGGGGTGGGGGGGTGGGGGGGCTGGGGGGTTGAGGGGGGGCGTCATACTTCGGCATAACCTCAGATGGCATCGCTCCTGAGCCTCCGGATTATTTCTTTTGGGTGTCAGTTGACTGGTTCCTATCCCATCCTAAGCTTCAGGGGTTCCCTTCAAAGAGCAGTTTTAGGATGGATGGTGTATGACCCAGGAGTGAGGGACTGACACCCTCAAGGGTGGAGGTACAGACTGGAAAGATGAGCCAACTAAGTGTCTCCTGCTAGAATTTTTTTTATGTGTGTATTCAGGAGTCTTCTAGAAACAGCAATGAGAGTGGACTAACCATGGCTAGTCCTGGCTGGTCAGTGAAGGCAGTTGAGCCCAGTGGGTGTGGAAGAAAAATCACTCTGACAAAGCACCCCATTGTTCTTGTTTTTTGTTTGAAATGAAGGCTGTATTTTCATCTACTGAGAGCCCAGTGGCTAGTGAAGTCCCTTAGTGTGTGACTGTGGCCTTTGTGAGTTCGGGAAATGAAGGTGGGTTTGGAGAGGCAGGTGTGCGTCCCTTCCTATGGGAAATCCAGCAAAAGTAAGAAGGCGGCAGCAGAGCCCACTTGCTGGAACTCCTCAGAGAAGATTTCAAACTGTACGGCCAGGACTCTCCCTTCCTCCAGAGGGAGGCAGCTGGGGACAGCGACGAGGACTTCCCCAGCAGTGATCTTTCTGTTCTGCTTGGGAGGGTGAAGTTTTCCATTCAGATACCAGTTCATCAAGTGTCACGGCCACCAAGCCTCCCGCCTGTTTGCTCTCTGGAATTACTGTCCAATTCTTAAAATTACGGTGCATATTTAAATTTTGCTTTTTATATAATATTTTTCTTTAAATGCTACTTTTACATGGTCACAAAAGTAGCTTATGCCTGGGGGAGGGGTGCACATAAAATAGTTTAACAATCAGGCTTTGTGCCTTTAATGTAATCAATGTTCAGCTGCAAGCCATCCCACATATTTTTTCTAAGCGGCAGTATTGGAAATGGAAGGACCAACCCTGGGTGCCAGGCCTGATTCTTTTTGTGTACCACAGCCAGTCTAGAGCTACATTACAGCAGGGGAGGGTAGGCAGAACCCGATGGGGCGCACGTGGGGAATCTCCCTGGCCCCACGATTACTCAAACTCTGAAGAACATTCCTCACTGGCCTCAGTTTCCTTGTCAGAATATGTTGAACAAATACTTCCATGAAACTAACATTTGATGACTTAAACTACCCTTATGGACATGCTCATTCTATTTTTGCCACAGTGTTGAGATGGTCTCCTCCTGTTCCCCACGCCTTCCCCAAACTGCTGGCATTGAACACTTACCTGCTCTGCCTACTTTAGCTTTTCAAATGCTGGGCTAACAGGCCTGAGCTACCACAGCTGACTGTATTCTATTATTTTTCAGTTTTTATTTGAGACCACATAGCCAGGCTGACCTCACAGAGATCTGTTTGTCTCTGTCTCCAGAGTGCTGAGATTAAAGATATGTACCACCATATATGGTGTATTCATGAAAAATCGAATCAAAACAAAACAAAACCAACTTTCTATTGATTCTTTGTGGATTTCACATTATGCGTCCAAATTCCACTGATCTCCATCTCCTTGAATCTGTCCTCTACCCTTGCAACTTCTCTCCACTTCCAGAAAACAAAGCAAAGTTTAAAAGGACAGGGACCCTCCCCCCCAAAAAAAATTTTCTCACAGGTTCCCCAGGGCTGGTGTCCAGAGAGCTTGCTTTCCTTGGTGGGTCACTCTTCTAGTCTTTCCCCGAGTCTTCTTTAGGATTTGCAGCCTTCCATACGGTGTGTTTAGAATGTCTCTGTAAGAGAGGAAATGAGATAAAGGGCTGATACCATATAGGCTTACAGCTCAGGACCTGGTTCAACTTAACTCTGGGCCCAGCAACCGTGCATCCTTCAGGAAGGGAAAGCTACCCTAAACCTGTGCCATTGCTTTTATTTTATTTTTCAATTCTTCTTAAGTCGCCCTGGCTTAGCTTTCCAAATTCCCATGATTACAGGGCTGTCACCATGCCTAGCTGGGCTTGTTTTATCCTTTTCTCTTTAGATAAATTTCCCTACATTCAAGCAAGTGTGTGTGTGTGTGTGTATGCATTTAGTCTTCAAATATCAGCTTAGGTCTAATTTTCTCTATATACCTTCTCTGAGTATAATGACTGATCCCAAAATAAATACTTCTGTCCTATATTCATTCACCAACCTGACCTTTCAATGCTCCTTATCATGTTCCTTGCAACCTAATGTTCCAGTGTTCCTTGCACTAGCCACATCTTCTATTAGTCTGGTTATTATCTGACCTCTCTACTTAGTAAAGTTTGGCACATTTAGATACTGTATTAGTCAAGGAATTAGAACACACACACACACACACACACACACACACACACACACACACACACGAGGTGGGGGTGTACCCACTTTAAGAACTGGATTTATTAGCCACAGCGCTTGGGAGGTAGAGGAAGGTATATCTCTGTGAGTTTGAGGCCAACCTGATCTACATAGTGAGTTCTAGGCCAGCCAGGGCCACACTAGGTTTCTTTATTATGAAGTTTGGTAAGCTCAAAGTCTACAGGGTGGGCTGCCAGCCTGAAGACTCTGAGAAGGTCCTAAGGCAGGCAGTTAGAATTCTTTTTCCTAGAGGAGGGAAGTTCTTTCTTTTAAGATCTTTAATAATTCACTTAGGCCTACCCACATTATGGATGATAGTCTACTCAGTGATTATCAATATAAAGGCTAGTCTCAGAATTAAAAAGCTTTCCCATCTAGAGTAAGTAAGATTCATACAACTATCTGGGTGCTGTGCTTCAGCCAAGATGTCATATAGTGAGCTACCCAGACATTCTCTTAGTATTCTTGAATGGACCACACAGCAGCTGCTTTGGATTTCCATGTCTTTGTCCTCTGCTTTCCTGTTTTCATCCTTCCCAGTCTTCACTTATTTGGGTGAGTTTACCTAGGGTCCTACCTTGTGCTTCCTTTTCCTTTGGCCCCCGTGGATGCTTTGCTGTTAATCTCTGCTAGAGCCCCACTCACTTTGCATAATGCTTCCTTCCTTCCTTCCTTAACAGGAACTAACGTTCATTTTCTAAGCCTTTAACTGTCACGGTATAAACGGGTCTATGTAGTATCAAAGCTTTGTTTAACTATCCTGTTTTCTGATTAGCAGTGAATCTGTCCTTTTAAAACAGTTTTAATCATGAAGTGGTGAGACAGCATCTGGGCACCAGGACCTCATACGTGTATCAAACCAGAAGGCAGCTTATTCAGGATGCATTAATGTATGGGTGCATTTAGAGTCCTGTTAGTAGTTCATAAAGCCATTTTTAAAAGAAAGGATATAAAATTCTACTTACAAAAGCACTTTTTGTTTTAGAAAGGATGTGCGTACCATAAATACTGTCAGTATATACAACCATAGTGGTAGCCTGTGGTTTCTATTTTTTTCTAAAATTTCTTTATATATAATATAGAAAAATATTCTAAAATATGTAAGCCAGTTGCAAAACTGAAATTCCAGCATTCTAAAGGTGGAGGCAAGAAGATCATGAGTTTGAGACCAGCCTGGGCTATAGAAACGCTGTCTCAAAAAACAAAACAAAACAAACAAACCAAAAAACCCACCAAAATATAAATTTTTTTCATCTCTCTCCTATGCAGAAAATTGTTTGTTCCCCCTTTGAGAAGCACTTGTAATTATTTACAATTTAATGATTGCCCTTCCAAATAGCTCTTCCACTGCTTTATTAACATATATTCATATACATTCATCATTCTAAAACGATTTGGTTTTGGTTAATAAAAATGTCCCCAAACTTCACACGAATGCCTCCTTTGTTATTTGTGATTAACAGATTTATTTATGCAAGTATAGAGTTATCATTGCCAAAGTTAATAGGTGAGGTTAACTATTCTATCCTGTTTTCTTTCCCAGGTAAGTTTGCCTATCTCTTCCTGTTTTGAAAACTAGTCAGAAGAGAGGCCCAATTCCTAGCACAGCTCCTAAAAGTGAATTCTTGGGAGTGGGTCTGGAATTAAGATAAACAGCTGTTGATCTTGCTTAGGTTTAACGAGCAAGGAGGGGTCTAAGATAAACGTTTGGGGTCGTTGTACTGAAGCAGATATTCCTGTTTAAGCCTGGACCTTATACTCAAGCGCTGGATCTTCGCCTTTCGGGTCTCCGGAGACACGTCATACTCGGCTGGGTCGAGGGTACTGGGGAGAGTGGCCAGGGGCGCAGGAACCCGATTTCTTGGCTTAACGCATCCTTCGCTATCTTAGGGTATTAATAATTTCAGAATCATAATTTAGAGGTGAGAAATTAATAGCTCTCGTTAGAAACACTTCCGTGAAGAGCACACAGAACTGCAGCCAAACAGTCTAGAGCTACGTTGCGCCGTCTTGCACCAGGGAAGAGCGGGCAGAACCCGACGGGGCGCACGCGGGCTCTCCCTGGCACCAGGATCGACCCGCTTGCATCGCAGAGCAGTTCCCAGGCCGCACCCTCCAGCCCCGCCCGCGCTCCCCCGAGGTCACAGCGCCATGACAACCACTCCTTCCGCCGGGTGCTGAGTAGCGAAGACGCAGCCGCGCCCTCCCGGAAGCCACCCTACGTCCCCAGCCCGGAGCCCGGTTGTGGGCTCCGACCCTGTTCAGCCCAGGCTCCAGCTTCCGAAACCAAGGCACCTGCTACTGCTACCCCTCCTTCTGCACGAGCCCCCTGGGCTCCCGGGACCCATCTGACCTTGACCCTGGCCCGCCCCGCCCTGCCCCACGCTCCCAGCTCCTTCCCAGCAGGTACACCTAGACTCCTTGTACCGTTCTCATGGTCTTTCCTATGTTAGTTATAACTTGCTTTTTTTATTTTTGACACAAAAGGTGATATGTGAATATATATTACATATTTAATAAAACCTGTTGTCCTGTTGAACTGATACTTGCTCGTCCCTGGGGGGTTTGCACCTCCAGAGTGGTGCCAGACCCTCAAAGTGGTCACCAGGATTTTCCAGAGTGCATCACCGCCTCCATCTCCCTTCCCCTCATTCTCCCTTATTCCTCCTTCCACCCAGCCAGGAAAACACAAGATAATCTGAAAGTGGACTTCAGTTTTGGTTGTATAGTTCAATTGCTATTGGACCTGTAGAAGTTTAGAGTGGGTTAAGGAATAATGATGTCTGATGGCTGGGACTGTGGCAGTAGGGATGCATGTGTCAGGGTGAAAAGAAATTTCCAAGAAAAAAGAGGCTGGGCTGCTTCCTCCGCGGGCTTCTTCCACACTGGGGTAAAGCCAAGGGCAACTTCAGAAAGGGAACAGGCCCTCAGGGAAGATTTATAGTCTACACCCTCCTCCTTCCTCCACAAATGGGAAAAAATTTCAGAGTGACTGACTTGTGTATTGTGGTCACACAACTAACTCAAAGGGATATAGAACTCTAGTTCCTAGGCTTTGTTTATACATAAGAAAATAGATAACATGCTTAGGAGTTGGTTATTATAATGCTAAATCAGTCTTTATCCTTTATGGCTTTTCTAGGTCCTTGCCAACCTGTGCCCTGGTCCTGAGCAGTGTAGCTCAAGGGAGGACTGTGGAAGTGTCCGGACCTGAATAAATCTAAAATACCATTTAAGTAAGTGGAGGGGAAGTTGGGTGTGGGAAGAGTTTGAGCTGAGGGCAGGGGTGAGCTAAGAGTATTTGCTCCTGTCCATGGGATAGATGGATGGATAGAGTGGGCAGACATTGGAGCATTTGAACCTGAGTGTTACAAGGAATGGGTGTAGCGGGGGAACTGGCCTCAGGTGGAGTAGGGTGTTAAGAAACACAGACACAGGGAAGCCAGCGCTTTAGCAAGGATTTAATTTGTGATGGGAATATCATTTGCGACCTAGTACTATAGAGCTATTACCATATAGAAGACAAATGGGCTGGACAGATGGCTTGGTGGTTAAAAACACTGGCTACTCTTTGAGAGGACTCAGGTTCAAATACCAGCACTCACATGGCAGCTCACAAATGCTTACAAGTCCAGTTGTTGGAGGTCCAACACCTTCACACAGACACACATGCAGACAAAAAGCCAGAGCACATAAAATAAAAATAAATCATTAAAAAAGAAAAAATTAAATGTTGCTGTTAAAGGGAACAAGTGGGCAAAGTATTGTAGCTTAATTATAGGACTGGTCGTTGATGAATAATAATCACAAAGTTGTAGTCTCTATGCACTTGATGGAAACTCATTCATTCATTCCTCATAACAGATCTGGGAAGTTGTTGATTTTTTTTTTAAATCATCTTCATTTTACATGAGCCATCAAGAAGGTGCGAGGTCATGTAATATGAAGCAGTCCAGTGGGGAAGCAGAAGACTGGGGTCAGCACGTTTGGCTGTGTGAACTTAGCTTTCCTGAGATTCTGTTTTTCTCATCTGTGAACCCACAGAGTCACTATCTACTTAAAGGAGAGACCCACTTCCACGCCACGTGTCACCTCAAGGAGCAAACCACAGGCTTGGGTTGGCTTGTAGGGCTTACTGGATGTGCAGCTACCCAAGAGTCCAAAACACAGAGACACGGCGTGGGAGTCGGTTCCGTGCTAAAGTCCTACCAATCGCTAGCTCTGTGGCCTGATTCGGTTCCCTTAATACTTACAAAACTGCATTATCTCCACAATGCTTGATTTACTCAAGATTAAGATGCACCTAGTACAGATCTCTCATAGAACAGTTATGAGGATTAAAAGGGATATTCTCAATACAGCACCTAAAGGGAGAGTGCTCAGTAAAATACAGATTTTTGTTTGTTTATTTTTTTGCTCTTTTTTTTCCTGATCCATCTTCCCCTGTCCTCCTGCAGGTGTCTTAGATGCCCCTTGAGACCACCTGTACCAAGCTCAGCATGGGTGGGGGGCTGGTTGAGAGGTATGTGGCCGCCATGGTGCTGAGCGCAGCTGGAGATGCCTTGGGGTACTTCAATGGGAAATGGGAGTTCCTTCGGGATGGGGAGAAGATACACCGACAGCTGGCCCAGATGGGTGACTTGGAAGCCATAGATGTGGCACAGTGGAGAGTCAGCGATGACACAGTGATGCACCTGGCGACAGCAGAGGCTCTCCTGGAAGCTGGCACATCCCCCAACTTGTCTCAGCTGTATTCCTTATTAGCTAAACATTACCAGGACTGCATGGAAGACATGGATGGCCGGGCACCAGGTAAGTGATGTTCGCCTGAGAACAGAGAAACAGGCCCAAGAGAGGCACTGAAGGGGGCTAGGGCACAGTGATGCGCCTGACATCCATACTCAAGAAGATTTTGATTGCAAAAGCAGCCTAGGCTCCATAGTGAGATTCTATTTCAGAGAATCAAAAGAAGAAAAAAAGTTGTGGGATATTTAAATATCAGTTCAACAGTAGAGTAGATTTGAATGCTCATAACTTATTTATGGTGACACATTCACAGTTTTGTAAATTCTGCAGATGAATAGTTACTAATATGGAAAGGTTTTGTTCATGAAATAGGAAAAAAGTAGGTTTCAGAACAACATGTTATGAAAATAGCTTTGCTAAAATACAAGTGTGCCAGGTATGGTGGTGCATACCTCCAATGGGAGACGGAAGCAGGAAGATCAGGAGTGTGGGGTGATGTGCTGAAAATATGGCTCAGCAGGTAAGATCACCAGCCGTGCAAGCGTGAGGACCTGAGGTGAAATCCCCAGCACCCACATAAAATATCACATGTGTAACCCTTGTGCAAAAGGAGACAGACAGGGGATCACCGGGGCTTGCTGGCCTAGCTCTAGACCCTCCATCAAGGGTCTGAGAAAGAGATAGGACACCCAGCAACCTCCTTAAGCCTCTGCATGCACATACACAATCACCAAACACAAAGAACAATTGCTTTTCTCCATTGAGAGATGTCTGGACACATATACATAAATTTGTTTATAATTCTACCTAAGCTACAGAAGTAGTCATAGTTTGCTAATTTCCTTCTATTTGTATTTTCTACATTTTAAAAAATGAACAATTACAAAGAAAACTGTTTTTGTTTTCTAATTTAAAAAATATGGAGACTGTCTTTTGGTTTCTGTTTTGCTTATGGCGGCTCTCACCCACTCTGAAAACTTTGTGTGCCCCCCTAGGGGCCACCAGGTTTAGGTCACTTTTTCTCTGACCAGCCTCTCTTCCTATGTTCCTTACAAAACATTACAGACTGGGTACCTTATAAAGCAGATATTTTGTGTTCTGGTTACTAGAAGCCTAAGGCACACAGCTTTAACCTTGGTCTGTTTTGGGAGATGCTCTTTTTGGTTTGTAGATGGACACCATTTCTGGTCCTCATGTGGTCTTTCTCTGTGCATTGCATCCCTTGTGTCTGTGTGTTTTATGCTTCTTTTAAGATTGGATTACGCTTAACAAGCATAATATGTCAATCAGAACTAAAGATGAAACACTGATGAATGTTGAATCCTCATGCCACAGATGTGTTTCCTCTTTAGGTTTCTCAGTTTTCTGCTGTTTTTTACCATAACTGTTTCATTTAAATTTCCTACACGCTAACTTCACTTGTGTGATTGAAATAAAATTTCAGTATATAAAAAAAAAAGTAAAAAAAAAAAAAAAAAGATTGGATTAGGCATAAATAGCTCTTTAGCTAAAACTTTGAAAGGCCCTATCTCCAAATTAAGTCACCGGGTGTTATGGTTTCAACATATGTATTTGGACTTCAACATGTGAACACATTTAGCCATAATAATTCCTGATTGAAGAATTCCTCACCATCAAATTCAGGACCCCTCCTAATACCAAGGACTAGATTTAAAAACCCATCTCTGCTCATCTTTTTTTTTTTTTTTTTCAAATATTTGATTTATCTTATGTGAATTGGTGTTTTGCCTGCATGTATAACTGTGTAAGGGGGTCAGATCTTGGAATTACAGACAGTTGTTAGCTGCCCTGTGGATACCGGGAATCGAACTCAGGTCCTCTGGAAGAACAGTCAGTGCTGGTAACCTCTGAGCCATCTCTCCAGCCCTGTTCATCCTTTTTAAACATCTGCTATTCACTCAGTTTGACATGTAGTCTTATTTGCCTCACTGTGTCAGCCATGGGTATTATGTATAAACTGCCCAATAAGGGAGCAATCACATTGCATTCCAGAGCGTGCTACTGCTGTACCTTGGCTCCTTCTGTAGCACAAAGGTCAATGGGACAAGCCTCCTTCAACCTCTGTCATGTATGGGACAACATAGTTTGTTGTTCCTGATCTAAGCCCAGTGTGTTAGTTCTGAAACTTCGAGTCTCTTTCTGACAGTTAGGAGTCCCAATAGGTTCTTGTTACACTCACTGAGGACTTCAACTATGGAGTCTGATTATTTTTTGGTGGTGACTAGCTGGTTCTGTGATCCAAAGTTCCCTAAGTTTTGAGTCTTATCTTATTCATTAAAAAAACATAATATATGGTACTATACACCTGCGGTCCTAGAACTTGGAAGGCAGAAGCACGGGAATTACTATGAGTTTGCGGCCAGCCTAGGATACAAAGAAAGTTCCAGGCCAGCCTGGTTTATGTAGAAAGCCTTTCTTTCAAAAACAAATATAGTTCAGCTTTCTTTTGAGGTAGTGTGAATTCTTTAATAACTAGAGCAATCCGGTGGCTTCCTCTGTGTATATGCTGCTTTGTTAATTCATATTATCACATTTAGGATTCAATATAAAGAAGGCTAACTGTTGGGCTGGGGTTTGAAGTTGAGGGGCCATCCCCATCATATGTTCATGACCTTCCTTTTGTTTCAGAGAAACTTGGGAGTTTGCTTAGATTTTTGTTCTCACTGGGTCCTTTGTTTTGGCATCTCTGACCCTTTGCTCTGCCCTCCACCCATCCCTAGGTGGTGCATGCATGCAGAATGCCATGCAGCTGGAGCCCAATAGGCCAGATGGCTGGAGGATTCCCTTCAACAGCCATGAGGGTGGCTGCGGGGCCGCTATGCGTGCCATGTGCATTGGGCTGAGATTCCCTCACCCCAGCCAGTTGGACATGCTGATCCAAGTGAGCATTGAGAGTGGCCGAATGACCCATCACCACCCCACAGGCTACCTTGGAAGCCTCGCATCAGCTCTTTTTACAGCCTACGCCGTGAATGGTATATCACCGTGGAGATGGGGAAGAGGGCTGATGGAGGTGCTGCCAGACGCCAAAAAATACATTGTCCAGTCAGGCTACTTTGTGAAGGAAAATCTTCAACACTGGTGAGTGTCTGTGTGTGTCAGATGTGTGCCCATGGTTCAAAGGTCACAGCTGCCATCACAGTTCACAAAACCCTGCCTCCTCTAAGGGACCTGCTAAGGATTCCAAGTTCCTCTCTAGTCATGGTTGCCTGAAGCAACCAAGTGGATGCCTGTGTGTAGGCCTTTGTAGTCATCTCTTAAGTATGGGTTCTGTTCTGGATTCCAACTTCCTATAATTTTTATGACCAGCCTTTATAGAGATGCACTCTTCTTGGTTATTTCCTATTTCCTCAAGAATTGTTTTTCTAGTATTTCTTTGAAGCAATTTTTCAGAACCCTCGGTTAAAATGCCCAAGAGATAGTTTTTTTTCAGGAGCTAAGTGACAAGGCCACCTCTTCCCCTTTTAATGACTTACCTCATATTATCTTTCTTAGGAGAAAAAGGCTGAGAAGCTCTTACTGAAGTTGCTCGTGGTCATAATGTCCCAGAGTTCCTCTGGGAATACAACAAGATGTTGGTCTGGACCCAGAAAAACAAATATTTATTTCTTGTCCTTTTAGTCTGACTCATACCTTCCTTATTGAGCAATTTCGTCCATACCTGGTTTCCGTGGGTAGTTAGTTAAAAAAAAAAAAAAAAGAAAATGAATGGCTTGGAGAGTTAATTTAGGGTTTATTTTTTTTCTATGAGCTTATGACACTATTATGAGGAATTGAAGTCATTTGGGACTTTTCTTTATTTACATATGTACCTTGTACTTTTCCATATAGCTTTTGACATCAACACTTTTTTTTTTTAATTTTTTTTTTTCCCACAGGTCCTATTTTAAGAATGAATGGGAAAAGTACCTGGAACTCAGAGGCATTTCAGATGGCAAGTCAGCCCCCGTCTTTCAGCAGCCCTTCGGTGTGAAGGAAAGGGATCAGTTCTATATCTCCCTGAGTTACTCTGGCTGGGGCGGCAGCAGTGGGCATGATGCCCCCATGATTGCCTATGATGCGCTGCTTGCTGCAGGGGATTCCTGGAAGGAGCTTGCACACAGAGCCTTTTTTCACGGAGGAGACAGTGATTCCACAGCGGCCATCGCTGGCTGCTGGTGGGGAGTTATGCATGGCTTCAAAGGGGTAAATCCTTCTAACTATGAGAAGCTGGAGTACAGACAGCGGCTGGAAGAGGCTGCAAGGGCTTTACATTCTCTTGGGTCAAAAGAAAACACTGCATGTGGACCCTAGGGAGAGGGTGGTTGTTTGGTTTTTTTTTTAAGTTTTTTCCTCCCTGGTGGTTCCTTTCCCCATAGCTGTGATTCTGCTGTTTCTTCAACTTTTCCAGAGTCAAGAGTCCTAATCTTGTGCTCAGTTTTGAGATGACAGGTCCGGTGGGCTCCTTTAGCTCTGCCTTTTTACACTCCCTTCCTCTGATCTCACACTTCTCACACTTCTGCTTCTGTCCCTGTTTGCATCTCTGTGTTTGAGAAGACTTCGTATTTCAGTTGATGGCATCAGCTTTCCCATTTCAGAAACACCTTGTATTTGACTCTCCTTTTTTTTTTTTTTTTTTTTTTATCATGGAATTGTTCTGCATTTTCCTTGCCTGGGTCCCTCACCTCCCCCAAACAGACTCAGGTCAAGCTGTGAGAGCAGGGAGTTTATTTGGGAGGCAGTTGCAGGAAGCAGAACAGGGAAGTGAGATCAGTAGGAAACAGAGTCACACAGGCTGTGTGAATGAGCAGGAACCCCTTGGTCATTTGAGGTACATTCTGTCTGAGTCTCTGCCCAAGGCAGTTTTTAGCACGGTCCTGGTGAAAAGCCAGGCTGGTTTTCAGTGTGTATCTACTGACATTTCCTGATTGGTTAAGGCCCACTCCGCCCCCAACCCTCGGGATGCTGTTAACTCCTCTGGACTTCTCAGATTGCCTGTGTGGAAACCAAGTGTGAATGTCCTTACATAAAGATTCAGAGATGTTTGGTGTGGCAAGTTACAAGGCATGGGAACAGAGGGGCACATGGAGGATCCTAAGGGTGTCACAGTCCTCATCAATGTTCTGTTGCTGTGAAGAGACACCATGATCACATAGCAACTCTTATAAAGGAAAACATTTAACTGGGGCTCGATGTTAGTTTCAGAGTTTAGTCCATTATCATCAGTGCCAGAAGCATGGTGACAGGCAGGCAGGCATGGTGCTGGAGAGGTAGCTGAGAGTATTATATCTGGGTCTGCAGGCAGCAGAAAGAGAAATACTGGGCATGTCATGAACTTTTGAGACATCAAAGCACCCCCCACACACACACACAAACATACACACACAAACACACACACACACACAAACATACACACACACACTTCCTCCAACAAGGCCAGACCTCCAATCCTTTTAATGCTTTCAAATAGTGGCATATGCCCTGGCAACTAAGTGTTCAAATATATGAACCTTTGGGGGCCATTCTTAGTCAAACCATTCCAATGATTGGCTGTTCTACATCCAAATGTATGCACGAATGTACCCTAGGCTGTCTCTAACCCTACCTGCCTTTTCTTCCTGTGTCTTGAGATTACACTCAACATCATGCCCAGTTTATTTGGTGCTGGGGATCAAAGCTAGATCTTCGTGCCTGCTAGGCAAACATTCTGTGAGCTGAGTCATCCCCAGCCCTGTACCTTAAGGCTATCATCTGCTCCCTCTCCCCCCCTTCCTCCTCCCTCCTCTTTTTGAAGCAGGTCCTTAATATGCGTCTTTGCTGGACTGAAACACTTTGTGTATGCCAGGCTGGCCCCAAACTCACATGGATCTGCCTGCCCTCCAGAACAGCATGATAAAGGGTATGTGTCACCGAGTCCACTCCTAAATCTACTGTGTCTTTGACTTTGTGTTGTTGACTTTCTCCATTGGATCCCCGCGGTCCCCAAGGTGTGCAAGCTTGGTAGATACTGTTGTTAACTGTTCTCAGTAGTTTCTCTGTCACAACTCCTACCACATTGTGTTATCAGCTGTCTGCTTGTCTCTATTCTCCACACACAGACACTTGCATAGTGCCCAGGTACAAAGTACTTAATCAGTATGGTTTGAGTAAACACTGCTAGGTACTGCCCCCCAGCCCCCACAACTCTCTAAGTCACCTTTACAAATAGCAAGCTGACTGCATTGAACTGCTAGGTGTCTCCTAATGAGTCTGTTGCCTCCTTCATATCCTGATGCTGCTTTTCTGTCTTCTCCCTCTGTTCCATTTCACCCACAGCCCTAATTCATAGCTTTCTTCCTACACTGAATCTGTTAGGAGGTAGCTGGGTATCTTTTTGGTTTGTCTCAAGGGAACACTGCCTAGCAAAGGTCCAGCTACTACAGTTAAGTTCATATGGTCACTTCATTCTTCCAGGAGGCCTCCTCACTTGGAGAGAAAAGGCAGGAACATATTTCTCTCACTTCTCAGTATAACCACAGAATTCTGACTCCCTTTGGTTTCCTGGTATTCACTGGGTTTGTGATGTTTCATCACACTAGCTTGGGTTTGCACCTTTCCAAGGCCTTAGGTCTTTTTATAGCGTGAGGGAGGAAGTTCAGGAGTCTTATGAACATTTTAGCATCTGCTGAGATCTGGGATAGGGCTTTAACCACTGAGACAACAAAAGAAGACCCTAGACACCATGTTTGTTTGTACCAAGTCTCACTTCATCACAGCCACACATGGAAATTCCAGAAATTCAGAGGTCTTTTCTCAGATCTCCTCTTCAAATACTACTATGAATCGGTGACCTTGAGGAAAACAGTGAACGGAAGGATGAGAACAAAGAAAAAGATGGTCTATTAGATGCATAATGCCCAAGCACATCAATAAAGGTGTGGTTCCAGCACAAGCCTGCCATACTTACCTGTTGGGCACATGTGCCGAAAACCAGGGCAATCCCAAGCAGCAGTCCAGGACAGACAGTACTCTTGATGGTGCTTCATTTGATTTCTTTATTTTATAAGCTTGATGGGGAAGGATTTCTTCTATGACCTGCAAAATTTACATTGCACCAAGTTACATGTTCATCAGTCTCCAACCATAGTCAAAACCATGCTTCATTCTCTATCTCACTGGGACAAGAAAATGTTCACCTTTCCTTTGTTGGCATCTATGGAGCTGCTGCAGTGCAGGACTGGAGCCCATCTGGATAAGGGGTAGTGGGAAGCCTTGGCGTTATTACTATAGGGATTTGGGAATGGCCTCTAAGGAATAGGTAAGGGATTTTCCATATGGGCAAGGGAGAGGAAGAGGAAGGGTGGAGTGTTTCTCTGTTAAATGGTTCCGAGCAACTGGACAAATGACACAGTGGGGCAGAGGGCTGTTGTCTATGGGAGCAAGCTGGGCTTTATGCCCACAGTGGACCATGAGAAATGGGTTGAACACGGAATTATTTCCCCTACTCCTACACCACCTGACATATTAACAGCAGATGTGAGGTAGCTGTTTCCTCCATACCTTTAGCCAATCCCCAGAAGACACCAGCTGCTTGCCCTCAAATCCCATGATGATGCCATCTACGTAGAGTAAGTATCAGATCCTCAAACTGAGGGCTCCAACCCACAAGACTTCCCACCTCAGAATCCCTTCACAAGTCCCAGACTGACCTGTGTGCCTCATGACTTCCCACCACTTCCTGCTTATAGCTGATTAAGGGCTGGGGCAGCTTGTATCACTCAAGGACACATTTTGTTTCACCTGTTTGTTATAAAAACTACAAACGGAGAGCAGACGGAGGAGATGCATAGGGCACGTGAGCAGAGAGTCCTTGGACTTTTCCCCTCTGTGAAGCTGTGGACTGATGTTTCTTTATTAATGGAGGACAGTGCTGCCAACCACAGCGTTCTTCAGCACATCCTTCCCCATGTTGGTCCATGCTAGTAGGTGAAGGTGACACGTACCTGTCAGCCTACTTCAGGGGCTGACTGTGTTTTCTTCACATAGGTATTCTAGCTGAAAGACGTTTATTGAGGTTCCAGTTAGGCACGGTAATCCATGTCTGTAAGCCCAGCATTTTGGAGGTAGAGGCAAGAAAACTGCCATAATTTTGAGGCTAGCCTGGGTTACATAGTAAATGTTAAGATCAGCCTGGTCTACATAATGTGTTCCAGGCAAGCCTAGGCTACATACTCTCAAAACACCTCTGCCCCTTCCCCACAAAAGCTTATTTAAATAAAAACTTCATGCTCATATTCATACAACTGGTAAGTGGGAGGAAACGGCAGTAATGGAGAGGGTGAAACCAATAAAGATGATTGTTGAACATGGCCCTGAGGGAAAAAAAAAATCTCCCACGGGTGACCTCTGCCAGAGACAGCCCACTAGGGGTGGGCATTTGAAGTTAAAGTGGGCTTTCTGGGTTCCCCAGCCTTGAATGCAGGAGACCTGAGCAGATGGCACTCTTTTCTTGCTTCAGATACATGGTGCCTGCTGGGCAGTTAGAAGTAAGGAAGACATGCTCTGATACTGTGTGGAGAGCCACCATTGAGGGCCTACTCTGCTCTAAGCATATCCTTTGGGCCTTACATCACTAGTACTAGTACTGTGTGATGCTGCTGCCCTGAGGTTGCTGGGAGGTAATACCCATAGTAGGATCCATATTTAGTGGATAAAAATGCGGTCAATGGTGTCAGTGTCTCAGATTAAAAACTTGCCCTGCTTCTTTGTGTGGACTTGGGAAAATTATTTAAACCTGGTTCTGCCTTGATTTCTACATGTAAGGAGTGGAGATGGCAACATCACTACCTGCCTTGTGGGCTGGATATTTTGCATGTACAAATAAATATCTGACATATGACAAACATTCAAAGGAAGAGTAGCAATGTGAATGATGCTATCTAAATACTAGTGATATCTCTTTAAAAAGTGCATCTTTTTGTGTCTTCTTTTTGCAAGTGATGAAATTGGATATACAGGGAGATCCCCAGACTATACCACTTCAAGCTAGTTTCTTTCAACGCTTGGGCAACTTAATGACTCAACCCAAAGGGCCCGTATGTCTTTATTTTCCAAGGGTGTCTCTTGGTTCTGCCTTGAAGTACTTCAGCCCCAAAGATAAAGCCTGCAATATTCATAATTTTTAGTTTGAGAATCAACTTTAGCTATAGACTTTTAGCATCAAACTTTCATTCCAAAGCTGCAAATGGTTCTCTGCACAGTTGGAGCCTTGGAGTTATTTGTGGGCTCAGCATCTTTCTATTTTGAGAAGCCCCACCCCTCCCCTGTGACCTTTTGTCTGAACAAATGTAGTGCAGGTCTCCATCTATTTGTTCTGGGAAAGCAGGACTATTGCTTTAAAAAATGAAAGTTGTGGCTGGGAATGCAGCTCAGTCTCACAACCCTTGTCTAGCACAAGCAGGTGATTGTCAATAGTGCTGGCTAAAAACAAAACAAACAAAAAACAGAAGGTCTAAAACCATGTGTGTGGTACAAAGACCATACGGTACTTTTGTTCTCCATAAGACTTTAGATTGTGCAGTGGCTTCACGGCTTTCTTATTACTAACTTGCCTTAGATCAAGACAGGACTCCCTCTTCTCTTCCGAAGTTATAGGAAGTAGGCTTATTACCCACAGAGCAGGAAAACCACAAGCCTAGGATGTATTTTTAACCCAGTTCCCCAAGACTTAGGAATGCTGTCCCCTGTGTGCATTCCACTTGCACAACAGCTTGGGGACTCAGAGGGCAGCCAGCCCTGGGTTTTATACACAAGAGACACATGAATTAGTGGGCTAAAACATTGAAGATCTTCCTGTTTCTGGGAAAGAGGAGGCGGAGAGGCTGGATCAGGGCCAAGATTCATCTGGACAGTTCTCTACTGATTCAGGATGCTATGGTCCCTGCATGGTCTGCAATTGCTCCTGAGAACCTCCAGCAGGAGAGGTGAACAGGGTCAGCAGGAGATGGCTCAGTCGTCCCTGGCTGCCCTCACTTACTGCACCTTGTTCTGAAGTGTGTGTGTGTGTGTGTGTGTGTGTGTGTGTGTGTGTACACACATGCTCACATGCAGGACACTTAGGGTATCAGGAATAGAGACTCCAATGTCATACCCCCAGCTCAAATTGGAGAAGAAGAGAAAATTAGGTTCCTGAATGTTGTAGGATGGGTGCATTTGGCGCTGGGCCCCAAAACTTTATGACATGGTCTAAGCATCCCGGAAACGAGAATGAGGAAGCTCTAAGATATGTTCATGAGCCTGAAAAAAATGTTTGAAAGGTCTGTGGGGCTGGAGAGGTGGTTCAGTGGGCCCAGGTATTTGCCACCCAGCCTGATGATGTGTGTTTGGTCCCTGGGACTTCAGCAAGGTGCCCTCTGACGACAACCCGTGTTGTCATTACACACAGTATACACACTCATGCATTCCCATGTAATAGGTTAGACTGCATTGTTGTTGCATAAGACAGGGGTGGGAGTTAAGATAGAATATCTCCAGAGGACTTAGAAGGAAATGGTGACCATGTGGCCTTCTGTGCACTCTGGGAACTAGAAGTAGGCATAACAGTGTGTAGAGACTCATTGTTTACCCCACATTTTTACACATTGTTAGTTAAAAATTATTTCGTTATCTAGTTAGTTAGCATGTGTAGAGCAAAGGTCCATGGCTGCTGATTTCCACTAACTATCTTTTAAGACAGGCTCTCTCACTGAACGGGGTATTTATCAATTAACTAGGCTGCCCTAGGGATACTTCCAGGGCAGCATTTGGGAACCTGTGTTCTGAACCTAGCCTGTATTGCTCTAAACCTCTACTCTACATTACTTTGTATAAGCTTCTTAGTGTTCTGACAGGGCTGTAGAGCACACGTTAACAACACTCCCCTCACAGAGCTACAGTTAGTTCAGAAAGGACGAAAGCTTGCCTGCTGTCAGGTCTCCTTGCTTCCATTACAGGAGCCTGTCAGGAGCCCTGCACTAGCCTACAAAGAATTCACTCCTTGTGGTCTTCATTACCCGCACCCCCTCAATGAGGATGTCCCATGATAGGATAGGACAGATTCCGTGGCTCCAGCCCAGCGTTACCACTCCCCACAACAGCATCCCATGCCACTCCCTTTGCCGCTGCTGGTTTCTTTACCTATGAACTCAGGCAGCAGGATGTCTTGCAAAGGTTGGACTTTCTGTTCTAATCCGAAGAGGCTGTGGCAGGCAGTACTCTGCAGATCCACATTGATCTCCTCTAACCCTGTCCAGTAGGTGAACATGTGTCGTTGGCCGCACACTTGGTGAGGCCTCGGGGAATCCAAAAGTGAAAGAGAGGCTTCCAGCCTCCAGCAACTCGGTCTTCCCAGGGCCAAATGTCCACAGAAATTCCATTACAGTGAGAGCCTTGTAACCACAGGCAGATAAAAGGCTGCCTTGGTCATCACTGACATTTCATAATGGGAAATGGGAGAGTCATGGAAAGTCATTTCCTGACCTTGTTTGGCACACAGAGGAAGAACAGTGTGTTTCAATGTCCCTTGGCTTAAGAAAAAAAAAAAAAGTGTGGGAAGGGCGGGCGCTTTCATTGTGAAGAAGAAACTGAAAACTCTGGAAGTTAAGCAAATAGGAAGTTATTTATTTATTTATTTATTTATTGTTATAAGCCATGGGGCCAGTTAATGACTACTGAGTCCCAAGTGGGTGTTGCATGTTTGGTGGGAGGCTGGACTATGTGATATTTAGGACGCTCCTCCACACTGCCTCCAAGGCTCCGGTCCAGCGATGCCTCCTGGTCTCTGGGAGAGCTACTTCTGGTTATGGGGACTGCTTTTATGTCTCAGCATTGGAAGCTCAGGTAAGCCAAAGACTGGGGCCTTGGATGCAATCATTTCTTAAACTGCTGCCTTACCCAGCACTGACCTTGGGAGGTCCCCTAAAAGTCCTTTATCTCTCTAGGGGTGATTTTAAAAGAAGGGGGGAAAAAACCCTACTATCATAATGGGAATGGTGGTAAGACCAGTGCCTTCTTGGGTTACCAAAACAGAACTTCCCCTGCTCTCCTGACTCATTTTTTTCTAAAACTCGAATTACAACCCTTTTCACCTTACAAGTCAGAGTGATAGTGATAAACTTTGATTTACTCTCAAATATTTATTTTCATCATACTAATAGCCACCACTGCAAGACGCAGTTAATTAAAAATTTGCCAAAAGAACTTTGGAAAACTCTAAGAAGAATTTTGCTATTGAGATGCTTTAACCCTGTCTCAGGCTTATGTCAGTCACATCTGTTCGCAGGATCATGATAGGTAGCTCCTGCTAATCATAGATGCTTAGTGGAGTAACTCCTATCAGGTACTATTTGCATATCTTTCTGGT
>PVIH01009998.1:36977-62237 GCA_004025045.1 Sigmodon hispidus
ACACACACACACACACACACACACACACACACACACACACACATGGGGAGGGGGGGAGGCACGGGACAGCACTCTCAGAAGGGTCTTTCCAGACTGCCTTTTTTCCCCTACTGTTCCTGAAGATGTTTCTCATCTCTCAGCTTCTGAACTTCCATCTGGAGTTGCTCAGACGTTGGGCTTGTTTCTAGCCCTCACATCTTACAAGGGTCCTTCTACTCTCCTGCTCCTCACAGCCCCGCTCAGCACTCCTTCCCTGCTCCATGTTCTAAGTGTGGGAAGGATTCCAGGTGGCCGTGCAGGAAGGGAGTGGGCAGTCCTTGCCAGCAAGATCTCAGGAGTTCTCTCCCATCTCGCTTGCCTGTGTCTGCTGCTCTTTGTTCACACAGACCTTGCCGGCCCAAGGTTTTCCATTTCCCAGCTACTCCTCTACCCTTCTACCTTAACTAAGCTATTGTTGCCAACAATGACAGTTTACTGGATTAATGTTTTCTGTTTTTAAAGACTATGTTTAGAAATCCAGTGGGTTGGTGGAAAGGTGGAGATAGGAAAAAGAGAACAGCTGTTTTAAGGTCACCTACAGGAAGAAGAGGAAGGAAAGGGAATTGAACGAGACAGGGAGGTCAAGGCAAAGGAAAGAAAGAGCAAAGGTGTGCAAGTGATGGAGGTAGCAATGTGCCCATGGACCAAGGTGATCCCTCTGACACTACTCTGCTCTTGGCTGGGCACCTGAACAATTCTTCATGGCCACCCAGGTCATGGCCTCATATGTTTTCTTTCTTTAAACATTTTTATTAATTACATTGATTGATGTGTGTTTGTGCACATGTGTGCACATGCCATACATCACAGCAATTATGTTGAAGCCAGAGGACAACCTGGACATCAGTGGACCTTGGTTCTCTTTCCCAACCACGTGGACCCTATGGATCTATGGCAGGTCATCAGGCTGGGTGACAAGCGCTCTTAAGCACTGTGTTATCATGGTCCCCGAACATTTGTTTACTGAAGCCATCCCTAACCTGAGTCTTATAGGGTCCCAGGTGCTTTCTCAGCACCACATTTCCTAGCCACAAGCCTCATGATCCAGCTTCTCATAAGGTTTCATGTTTATTTCCACTTTCTCAGCAAAACTTTTGAGTTTTTGAGAGCAGATTGACTTGATCTTATCCATAAATCCTTCAAGCTTGGAGTTTCAGTTGCTTAGGGAGGAACAGCTGGATGTGGCCTTATTTCAATATTCTGACATTTATGTAGGCTGACTAAATGATCATAGTCCTGAAAAAAATACCTCATCCTCAAAGAAGGGTTCCTACGGTGACTCACATTAGTTACTGCTGACAAACTGCTCCACAGACCAGTTAAGAACACAGCAATATTCTCTGGGGAGGTAGAGGCTTAGTCAGGGTGCCAGAAAGCTCAAGAGGCAGAAGCACTTGAGAAGCAGCGGCCATTGTTGGCCTGTGATACCCACTTCTCAACAGCCAGATGATGATATCCCTTGCATATCATCAGCAGGAGCCCACCTTCCATTCAGCCATGGTGGGGGTCTCCACTGTTCTCCAATTCTGAGTATCCTCGTGGCAATGGGATAGAGGCTTGGAACATGGGAGTCTCCTGTAAGCTCCACCTTGGACAGCCAATATTTAAGTCTACACAATCTTTCCTCTTGCTTACAAATCCCTTGCCAGCCATAATGTCACAAAAATGAAGACAACCAAATAAATTCAAAGCCACAACTTTTAAGATTTAAATTTGTATTGAGGCATGAAATTATATTCTAATTATAAAAGCACAGCTCTAAGGATATAGTGTGGTCCTGTGACAAACATTTTATGTGTGTATTTTTATTTATGTAAAATATATATTCTGTACCTATGTGTGAAATCCTTCCTGTGGATATAGCTCACAGTAGAGATGTTGCTAGCAAATGTGAGATCCTTGGTTTCATCTAGGTCAAGTTAACTATTCATTCATCTTAATCCAAAAGCAAGATTTAGTAGTTTTGGGACAATGTCCCTTTCATATCTTCTAAATAGACAGGATGCCTTTGTGTGTAGTTAGGACATCTAGACTGATGATAAAAAGATTTTCATTGTCAGTTTCATCAGTAATCAGCCTAGATCCTTCAAACCCTCACTCCACATGCTGACCGAGTCTGTCCAACCACACCCATGCCCCTGTTTCTCATAGCTGAGGTGTTGGACCTTCATCTACTCTCCTTGTCTTGACATGCGTTCTAGCCCATCTAATACGGCAAGCTGTCCTCTTCTCTTGGGCAATAGTCTTTCAGCATCAGGCTCTCTCTCTCCCCATCAATCTTTACTCTGGGCCCACGCTGATGCAGAGTCTCATGAATGCTGAATTGACCATTTTCCCACCAGAGTGTGATCCCAATGAGGGTAAAGTTACAACTTCCTTCTTACATCACTTTCTCATGGTATAATTAGACAAGCAGCAAGGTTCTCGGGGCCTCCTGAGACCCACTAGCCCTGACAACTGGCTGGTGGGGAGCTTTGGAGGAAATGCATCCACCAATTACAACTGAGTACAACTCTTTACTTTGGCTAAAGAGAAGCACCAGTAGGCTTTAGAGAGTGGTGACTGGAACAGTCACAAAGCACATTTGTGACATAAAACACTCCACTAACCAAAGTCACAGGGGTGGAGCAGGGTTGGACTTTGTAGGAGAGGGATTGGAATTTGGCTGGGGGTAGCTTCTAGTCTGTGTGCCTGACCCAAGAAGTTCTGTGTGAACCTGAGGGTGAAAGAGATAGATTGTGTCCCTCCCCTGAGCCTGCGAGTTATGCCATTCGACCTTCATCCTTATCACCTGTCAATAGGTCATCCGTGAATTTTCCAAGTTCGCTTTGACAAGGCCTAGAACTCTGTTTTCCCAAGAGTGAAGCTGACGAGCATAATATGATGGAAGAATCTCTCACGGCCTTGGAGGAATTCTGAGGACAGAGAATGGTACTGGGTATAGACATTCTCTCTGAATGAGATGCAGACACCAACTCTGGCTGGATGGTTATCTTGCAGGTCCCTTTGCCATAATAAAGCCGTTGGTGTGTGGGAACCCCCGGCTCTGCTCAAAAGGGAATTTTTGGCCTCCAAAGCCTAATAGTATGGTCAGAGTTAATCATCCCAGGGAAAAATCTACCCCGGAACCAGAGAAGTTAGAGGTCCAGTTCTCCATTCTCAAGGAATTGGGGCTCCATTACCTAGAATACTTCTTTACCATCTTCCATTTCTTCTTATAAAATATTACCCTGGAATGGCTTCTCAGGACTCTTCTCCCATCAGCCACTTCTCTTTTCTCTGAAGAGTCTTGTGCTCTGAGTTGATTGACATATTCTTTTATGTCTAGTGCTTTTAAGTTTGCAGAATTCACTTTCCCCCCTCTTTGGTTAAATTCTAGGTATTTTCCATTACAAAACCAATACCAACTGAACATATAAATGTATGCAATCTATTCCTGCTCATATTTAGTTTTCTCCGAAGGTTAAAAAAAACTATAGCAAGATGTTCACAGAAGTTGTATCTGGGAAGAGGGTGTATGAAGAGAAAAGCTTAAGGTTCTTAATTTTATTTTTTAGTAATGTGCAGGGATTTTTCTATACCGATGGATTATATACTGCTTCCAGCACCTGCTTTGCACTGTTTTCAATCACTAATTTTTTAAATAATAGAGGGAGCTGGAGTGATGGCTCTGTGGTTACAAGTATTATCTGCTCTTGCAAAGGCCCAGGGTTGAGTTCTTAGCACCTACAACTGCCTATAGCCCCAGTTTTGGGGCTTCTAGAAACCTTTTCTGAACTCTTTGAGTTCCAGACATACATGTGCTCCACAGACATACATATAAGCACTCACACAAACACTAAAATAAAAATAAATAAATCTTTAAAAAAAGGAATAGAGATCCAGGACAAAAGCTTTAAAAAAAAACCCATAAAATTTTACATAATGTTTATGTAAAACTACACTGAAGTAGTTGGGAATTTGAAGTACTTTTTATAGTCAACCACATAGAAGCAAATACTTAAACTTTCTGACTTTCTGGTACTTGCTTCCATTTACTTTTTGCTTTTTAAAATGTGAATATAAGAAAATTATAAAATAGCAAGGATATAAAAGTTTTACTAAGAAATATGAGTCTTTTTATCAGCTTTCTAACCATCCAAACAAATGAAGAAATGTGCAGCTCTTTTTACTTCAGATCCTCTTTGGCTTCACATTACAGGTTATTAAATTATAAATGAACACAATATTTCTTCATTTCCCTCTATAAAATGCAGCTAGATTTTTTCTGTCATGTATATTGCTGCAACATGAAATATTTAAGACTGATTTCTGAAAATGGAACCACTGAGTCTCAACTCAGTCATCTTCTGTCTTTGCCATCAAATTGTTCTCCAAAGTAGTTGATTCATGCTAGAGCCCCACCTGCAATAGATAAAATATCATATATTTTTTCACTGGTATTCTGGATTATTGTATTATTTAGTTATTGTCAAATTGATGCCTGTTGTAGAGTTCTTTAATTCTTACTCACCACTCTGACAATTTTTGACCTGAGAAACCAAACTTCTTTAATTTTAATAATTATTTTTATATTTTTTTCTCTCATTGTCTTACTGAGGTTTTTAAAAATTTTGTGTTTTGAGACAAGGTTTCTTTATGAGCCCTGGTTGGCATGGAACTTGCTGTGTAGGCAGGCTGACCTTGAACTTGTCTTCATTCTTCTGCTTCTGCCTTCTAAGTCCGTGTGCCACCACATGTGGTGACTTTTCCTTCTTTCAGCGCGCTGCTATGACTAGGTAAGTATTCTAGCACTGAGCTACAGTCTCAAGCACGCACACGTGAGCATGTGTGTGTGAGTGTGAGTCTGTGTGTGAGTGTGTGTGTGTGTCTGTGTATATGTTTGTGTGAGTGTGTGTCTGTGTATGTATGTGAGTGTGTGTGTCTGTGAGTATATATGTGTATATGTTTGTGTGAGTGTGTGTGTCTGTGTGTGAATGTGTGGGTGTGTGTATGTGTGTGAGTGTAAGTAAGTGTGACTGTGTATGTGTGTGTGAATATGTGTCTGTGTGAGTGTGTGAGTGTGTGAGTATGTGTATGTGTGAGTGTGTCTGTGTGTATATGTGTGTGAGTATATATGTATGTCTGTATGTTCATTGGCACTAGAAGATAAGCTAGGGCTTTGCACATGCTAAGCACACATTGCACCTCCAAACTATACATAGCTCCTACCCATTTGCATTTTAAAAGTTTCTAATATTTCTGTGCTATAGATGCACTGTTAATTTTTTTATTTTCATGAGTGCCTTTTTCATTTTCAAATGAGACAAACTAAAAAAATGTTGCTAGAGACTTTAAAATACATATGCTGCTAATCCAAAGGTAAAAAAATGAAGATAGAAATGCTACAAAATAAAAATAGACACAAGGACAAGAATGGCTACAGAAAAAAAAAATTAATTGGAAAATGGAAACTAAAAATCCAAAGGGTAAAAAAAGTGAAGACAGAAAATGTTACAAAATAAAAATAGGCACAATGATAAGAATGTATATAGAAAAAAAAACCTAATTGGAAATTGAAACGACAACAACAAAAAAATTCCAGTCAGATAGAGGGTAGCTCAAGGAATACAGGAATTTTTAAGTTATGATTTCACTCTTATTATCGTTACTGTGTATGTATACTTGATGTGTGGGAGGAATGTGCGTGTGGAGACCAGAGCACACTTAGTGGAGTGGGCCTTCTTTCTCATTTTACTTTTACCGTTAGCTTCTGAAGACTGAACTCAGATCTCCAGACTTAGGCAGCAAGCACCTGCTAAGTCATCTGGCTAGCCTAAAGAGTTTGATATTTTAAACATTAGATAATGTAGTTATCTAATTCACATACAAGCCAACTGAATGAATAAAGAATACCCACACCTCAAAAAAAAAAAAAAAGGAAAAAAAAAGAAAAAATCCAAATGACGGATGGAGAATGTCTATCAGATTCTGACAGCAAGGACTGTGACTTTCTCTATTTCTTTCAATGCTCACCTGTTCTACCCTGGGGGGTGGGAAGCACTGGAGCATGGTTCACTGAGCCATGATTTATACTCTTAAGTGACTGACAGATTTAAGAATTAAAAAAAAATGTGTATGTTTATATACACGTGTAGGGGCATATGTAGGAGTTCAGGTGTCCACAGAGGCCAGGAGATGCTAATAAATGTTGGTGAATCATCCAATGTGGGTGCTGGGAGCCAAAGTAAGGTTCTCTGGAAAGGCAGTAAATGCTCTTAACCTCTGAGCTATCTCTCCAGTCCATAACCAACAGTTTTGTCAACTTTAAATAACGGCATTTCCCCTCTCTCCCTTGTCAAATCTATAATTTATTCCACTTTAGTGCCTTGTTTCATTGACAAAGACTAGGACCTCTAGCATAATATTTAACAAAGGCAAAAGTGTAGACGACCTTCTTTATTTTGGGGGGACAGGGTCTCTCGGTGTAATTCAAGCTGACTTGGAATTTAGGATTCTTTTGCTTAAGTCTCCTGAGAACCGGACTATAGGCACATGCCACCACACCCACAAGAGCAAATTGGTTCCCAGTTTTAAGTGAAGCTGCATTTATTGAGGTGAGCATATTATTTTTACATTAATATTACAAATGTTACAAAATATGTTACTATTACAAACTTTTTATTTCTTGCATTAAACCCTCGCTGGCCATGATGTGTTTGTGTGTGTTTCTGTGTATTTGTAAGCTTTTGTTATTTTGGTTTTTTGTTTTTGTTCTTGAGACAGGGTTTCTCTGTGTAGCTCTGGCTGTCCTGGAACTCACTTTGTAGACCAGGCTGGCCTCAAACTCACAGAGATCTACCTGCCTCTACCTCCCAACTGCTTAGATTAAAGCACTGCCCAGCAAACGTAGTATATTTTTGTGCCATTTATTCTTGTTAATCTTGATGGATTTTGATTTGCTGGTATGTTACCTAGATTTGATCATTTGATTGTTCTCATAAAATGAGTTAGCATTCTGTCTTTGTTTGTTTTTCTATGGAATAATGTGTGGAACTGAGGATTTTAGGGTTAATAAAAGCCCTCTCTAAGTCTGTCTGGTCTGTTAGGGTTTTATAATGAATGATTTGTAAACTATCATTTTAATTTCTTATGCTATAGTTTTAACAGTGCTCTCTCTTTGTTTTTTATTTCTTGACTAAGTTTTGGTAAGCAGTACTTTTTGCAGGAAGTATCCATTTTTAGAAAAATCTAGCTTCAGTTTCTGGCTGGTATAAATATGTTCTTTTATGGTCTGTAAAAAAATCAGTTGTGTCTGTATTGATTTCCTTTTTCTGTTCTTGATATTGTTTACCTGTGACTTCCTCCTTTTTTTATTACTCCATCTTATCAGAAGTGCATCTGGTTTATTATTCTTTCCAGAAAACCAGCTCTTGTTTGTGACAGGTGCTTCACTAAACAGCAGAGTGAACAGAATAGATTAAAAAAAAAACTGCCTTATTTGAAAATCTGTTCTAGCTAGTGGTGGTGCACACCTTTAATCTCAGCACTTGGGAGGCAGAGGCCAATTGATCTCTGAGTTTGAGGCTATGCTGGTCTACAGAGTGAGTTCCAGGGCAGCCAGGGCTAAATAGAGAAACCCTGTCTTGAAAAACAAAAGGTCCAAAAATCTATTCTAATACAAGGAGATAATAAATAAGTCCAACAAAAAGTGTAAAGTAGATTAGAAGATGATGGTTTCCATGTGAGTAAAGAGAATATGGTAAGAAAGTTTGAGGGCACTTAGGGGAGGTACAGAGGAGAGAAAATGGCATCTGACAGATAGGCTTGATGGGGCAGTGGGAAATAACCATACACATGCCTAGGGGAACATTCCAAGATCAAGAGCTTCTGACAGAAGGAAGAACCAGGGGGGACACTTGGCTGGAACAGAGCCTACAAAGTAAGATACAGGGAAGTGTAGGGGGCACAGAGGTCTCTGTGCTCACCCGCATGCACTGGGGTGATCCCAAGGTCTGGCTGAAGGTTCTATATGTCCTAGCTGCTATTGTTCTTGTACTGGACTTCGGGTCTGTTTTCATTTTTCCTGTGAAGGGGCAACTGATCAATTCATACTGGGTCGTCAGAGACACTTTGTAGTTTTAAAGACTGTACAGATGACCCTTGACCAATGACCACAATGGGAGAGGGTTATACTTTCATGTGTTATAATTAACAGATAACTCATTAGTTGCAGTAGTAATACTGATTGTATTTGGTGCAATATATCTCTTCCCCACAAATTGTATGAAAGTCTTGAGGCTGTACAGTGCCAGAAAAAGAATCTTTTTCAGTTCAATTTAACATATTAGTATTTTGTAAAAAAAAATTCTATTGGCCTTCACCAGCTAGAGTGAGCCTCTAGACATTGGCCAGCGTGGGAGACATTGTTCTTTACTAATAACTGAATGCTCTGCTGCATTGTGTAGGATGCCTCTAAAGGGATAGTTTTCCATTATGATGTCAACACAGGACTTCTAGCCTCTGGTAATCATCTTCCCATAAAGCTAAGGAATTTAATCCCATTGCAGTACATCCTGCTGTTCATCATAAGTAACTGGATACTGCTTTTGAGTCTGGTTTATTTTTGGCTGTCTGGGTCAATTTCCCCCTTGTCTGGGGCTGGGTGTTGCCCTCTTGGGAGTTTAAAGGCTTACTATCCTTGTCAAATTTGGAGCAACATTTCTTAGCCCAATGTTCTCTTCTTTTTATCATGGGCATAAGCCCAGACTACTAGATTTTTTTGCACCCAGTTTTCCAAGGTTCTTTATTTTTGAATTCTAAGCAAGATCTATTTTGAAAAATTTTTTTGAATACTTGCTGCAGTGACTGTTGCAACATGAGACAAGCTGACAATTTTTTGAGTGGCTACACCTAATAGAAAAATCATCATGCTATGGTAGCTCTATACCCTATGGTAGCTCCATCAAGCATGAGCCATATGATCAGGACATCTTTACCCCCTCCCCAGCTCCATCAAACATGAGTCATATGATCAGGACATCTTTACCCCCTCTCCCCTGAGGTTCTTTCTGCTGTATTATTCTCAGAAACTCAGGCCCAAGTTCATTAACTTTCTGTCTTAAAGTGGCCAGAGAATGTAGTTTCTCCATGATCAGTAGTTTTCCAGGCTGACAGTGCACTTGATCAAAATACAAAGCCAAAACATTCATCTGTACTGGAACATCACTATATTGTACCACTCCCTGAAGCATGTCTGAATTAATAGGGATGTTATTGTTAAGATTTCTTTCTGCTTGTTCATCATAGTCATCATATTATTTTGCTTTCTACATCAAGTATGGGACTGAAAAGAGAAAACTTAGCTCAAGAAACCCCATTTTGCATTCTAGTAACTATTTTATAAAAAAGTAAAATGAAGTTTAGTTTCGCATTTCTGGTGTGTGTGTGTGTGTGTGTGTGTGTGTGTGGGGAGCTGCCCAGTTCTTGGAGAAGGATAGTCATGCCTGATCAGTCGTGGGAAAAGAACATGTCCTGAAAGAATAGACCTGGCAGGAGGTCTCTCCAGTTCTGAGAGAAGAATAACTTCCTACCTGCCCAGCTCTGGGAGATTAGCCAAGACATCTGCCCAGTTCTGGGAGAGAAATAGCTTCTTGCTTGCTCAGTTCTGGGAAAAACCAGCCACCCCAGGAAGGGCCCAGGTGGGGTCCATCCAGGTGGGATGCAAAGATACTCTGGGGCAGAAAGACCTTAAGCACCAGCCAATCAGTAGCATGTCAGCACCCTGTCTCCAAGCAACCAGCTTTGTTGTAACTTTTGCCTATAAAGGATACTAGCTACTTCTTGCTCTGTTATCACAGAAGCTTGGAGTAAGCTCCCTGCCTGGCTTGTATTCTGCTGCCAATAAACCTTGCTGTTGCATTCCGGACATCCCTGTCTCCAGTGGTTTTTCTGGGGTTGAGCTTTGGGCATAACAAGACTAAGAAGTTTTACATACTTGCTTATAGTCCCAAGGAATAACAATATCTCTGTGTAAATTTTCCCACATTATGTCAGTAAATGGAGCATGTATGCCATTGGCAGAGACCTGTTTTCTGAAATTCTTTAAGAACTCAAAAGTAAATGGGCAATGTTCATGGACCTTAGGTTTTGAGGACTTAAAATCACAGGCATTGTAAGAGCCGTCATGATAGGATGTTTGCTCCAATCATTTTCCTTTTGGTTATGGGCCCATCTTCTATGAGTAGTTTCTTAAAAGGAGGGAGTATATAATGATTTCTGAGCCAGATTGATGAGAATAAATATTTATTGTAAATGTCTGGTGTGTTTGGAACTGAAGGCAACATGTCTAAAGTGGTTTCCTTGAATGTAGGAGCAGAAGTCCCCTGCTGAGATGTGTCCAGACAATCCTCCTCCTGTGATCCTCCTGAAGAGGGTTCAACCAATACATTATTACAGTCTAGACTGCAAAATAATAACATGGTTTTTATCCCTCTCTTCATGGGCTCTTTATATATTAGCTCCTAATATATAAACATATATATATATATGCTTTCATTTGTCAATATTAATGGTTCCTTGTTCAAGAAACAAAGGACTGAATTTTACAATCATTTGTACAAAATCCCAGAGCTATTGCTTTAAATATTTCTGCTCCCTTGAATCTTAACAAACATCTCAACAACTATATAAAATGCTTTGCCTCAGAGGACTGAGATGAACTTAGGGTCATGACTCAGGGGTGAGGGAACTAAACTCCTACTCTCTGCTTCTATTTAAAGAAAAAAATATCTTATCTTCTATGATCAAGTCCCACATTGGGTACTAGTTGCTGCAGGGGTCACTGTGACAGGAACAGCGAGTCTGACCCTGAGTGGTTTATTTAAACTGAGTACAGTCTGGGGAAAGCTATTCATGTGATGATTAACTCAATCTCACATGCACACAAAGCACATTAAATCTCCTTGAGGAACAAAATAAGCAAAATCCTGATTAGATATGACTACTAAAACTCTTTCTAAAGCACATGTGACACCTTCTATAAACACAGATTCTATATTGATGAGAATGGGTCTGGAGGAGGGTCTGAGGCTAGACTGTCTCCAGAGATTACACAAAGGTCACCAGGCCAGAAAGCATGTCAGCTCCAGCCTTCTGGTAGAAAAAGAAGTTATTTTTTTCCCTTCCCTTGAGGGAGTTATCCTGTGTGGTTAACATGCAGGTCGCCTTAGTGCAGTGGCTCTCAACCTCTCAAAGGCTGCAACCCTTTAATACAGCTCTTCACATGGTGACCCCAATCATAAAATTATCTTTGCTGCTACTTCCTAACTGTAATTTTGCTACTGTTGTGAATCATAATGCAAATATCTGTGTTTTCTGATGGTCTTAAGTGACCACAGTGAAAGATCATTCAACATCCCAAAGGGGTCATGACCCCCAAGCTGAGAACTACTGCTTTAATGCCTGTCTGTGAAATCGAAGACCTCTGTGCCTTCTACAGGGAAGGGCCCTGAAGAGATCAGACGAGATCCTCGAGAGACTCATAAGTAAGTCCATTCCATGGACGCTGGCTTCTATTCTGAATGAATTATCAAAGGCTTTTGCTTAGAGGGGCTTATCTTGGTCACTGTGCTACAATTAGACCAAAGGGACCTGAAGGAAAGGCAGCTGCAAGCTATGGCAGTAATCATCTTGAAAAGTAGCCCTGGCTCAGCCCAAATGAGTAAGTAGGTTGGTAGGAATGGTTGAATTCTGAATGTGTGATTCCGGTGACAAAGCCAACAGGATTTGTCTACCATCCATATGGGAGGAACAAAATGAGTTCAAGACATTTGTCCTTAGAAGCTGTAATGACTGACTTGCTGAGGGTGTTGCTCATGTCTCATCCAAACTACTCTTTTAATTTTAACCATGACCTTCCTCTATATCTGGAGTAGCTGTTATTTTTCCATTAAGAAATTGACTAACATAAACAAGCTTTGGACTCACAGAGATCTGCCTGCCTCTGCCTCCCAAATGCTGGGATTAAAGGTGTGCACCACCATGCATGCCTTAAAATAAAAGTTTTAAAAGATGAACAGTGAGAAGAAGCTATTTTCATTGGTCAAAGTGGACTTAAAGTTCCTCGTTGGTGGTGAGTGGGTCACTTCCGGCTGCTCAGTTCTCCACTTGTTGCACTGAGTTTGTATTCACCAATTGGGAAGTCTAGTGGCCTTGATATACCGGCCTCCCCAAAAGTCACGTTGACATTGCAAGGGCTGCATTAGCCACGATATACAGATTGTAACATGTTTTTGTTTCACCACCGTTTAGTTTTTTACATCCTTCACTTTCCATTCTGATTATTCTTTAAAAGGCACATTGCTGAAGAGTATATTTCATGCTTTCAGTGTATTTTAGAATACATTTCATTGTTCTCTAATTTTGACATTTAGATAATGTCTGATGTATTTGGATATTTATTTAGATAATGTTGCTAGTCCTTTGGTGATTTGGTGGGCTTTCTATATTAGTCAGTTTTATATTTCTACAACAAAACACCTGAAACAACTGACTTTAAAAGAAGTGAGTGTTATTTAGCTCAAGTTTATTTAGTTTTGGAAGTGCAAATGCAAAGCCAAGCAGCCGCACTGGTGTGACCTCGTCTTTGAGAAGAATGCTATGGTGGAAGCATAGATTGGGGGGGGGGCTGTCATATATTGGTCCAGGTGTAGAAAGAGTTCAACAGAGCATCTGAGGTCCTCTTATGTCCTGCTAGGGCATATCTACAGTGCTGCATGTCAAACATAGGCCTGGTAGAACTGTTCCACCACTGAGTTACCTGCCCAGTCTTTGTTTCTTGAGATATGGTTTCATTTTTTAGCCCAGGTTGACCTGCAATTTGATATATAGCCCAGTCTAGCCCCAAGATTACAATCCTTCTATCTGCTTTCCAAGGGACGAAATTACATGTGTGTGTAACATACACTTGGGTGGGCTTCTTAAAGGCCACTATACCTGTCAATACTGCCATCTTGGGGTAATAAGTTTTGAGGTTTTTGTTGTTGTTGTTGTTTGGATACCACAATTATATTCTAGCCATAGCATTTCTTTGAAAGGATTGAGTTCTTCTGAATGTGGTGACAGACATCTATAATCCTAGTATTCAGGAATATGAGGAAAGAAGCTCAGGCAGATCCTGTCTTTAAAAACTGTTGGGGCTAGGGCTCTAGCACAGTGGTAAATTACTTGCCTGACATTATGCTAGGATCAGTCTTTAGTGCGGCTAAAAATAGCAGGGGAGGAAGAGGAAGTTCCCAAAAAAAGACAAGTAATTAATGCCAAAGGCTAGGAAAAGCCAATGAAATAGAATAGACAGACATCATACTCATCTACTGTGGGAACTTGAATTGTATACCGAGAGGGTTGCTGCACCCAGAACCGGCTTGATTCCAGGAGTGCTGAGAACCTGGCTATTTGGAAGGGCTACATCAGAGGCTGCCATTCAGACTCAGCAATGTGGTGATGTTGTGTGAGGATTCTCTATGGCTGGGTTCCCAAATCCGTGAACAATAGTTGCATACTCAGGGTATCCTAGGTTCACACTTGTGGTATGTGTGTATGTGTGGGTCCCAGTCACTTCTGATAACACATGACCATGGCACAATCCGAAGGTGCTATCATCATTAGAGAAGAAGCCTTCATGGAAACAAGTCTGTGATGTTCCGTAGCAATGACACTAGGAAACCGCCACTGTGGTGTGTGTGGTGAGAATGTGTCTTGCCCCTACTCCAGTCTGTTCCTGTGAGAAATGCTGGGAGCCAGGGACCACAGTGCCTCATCACAGAGGCAGAGGCGATTGACTGCTCAAATGATATGAGACATATGTTCCCTTCAGGAAAGGAAGAGTTTTATAGTGCCTTCTTTTGTTTGTTTGATGTTGTCAAAAGTCCTTTGGTAGCTTAAAAAATATCTAGTATATGGGAGTATATTGTGCCCAAGGATTATATTGTAAAGTGATATACAAATGTAGGTGTTGTTTGAGAAGGCTCTTAAGGTGTTCAACAGGGCAGGTTCATAGAGACCCTATCCCAGCCTGTTTTCCCTGGTTTCCTCTTCTGCCGCTTCACATCATCTCTCCTCTATTTTCGTCAAAAATTTCTCCTTTCATAACGGCACCAACCATATTGTATTGAGGTCTCATTGTAACTTAACTATCATTGTAAAAGTCTCTTTGCTAAAACATGGCTGCATTCTAAAGTGCATGCCTTTTGGACTTCAGAGTCTGGTTTGGGGGGAGGGACTTATACCACCTACCTTTTTCATCACCCCGAGAACATAACCAATGGAGGCAAGGTAAGGGAAGAAGATTTGGTTTGTCTGAGGGTTTAAGAAGGGTACAGTGCTTTATGACAGGAAGGCACAGCAGTGGTGCATGAGGTGGGAGTCACGTGGTAGCTCTGGTCACACTGCATCCACAGTTAGTAAGTAGAGAGAGACAAACACTGGTGCTCATCTACCCCCGCCCTCTTCTCCTCACTATTTGGTTTGGGATCCAGTCTGTGGGATCATGCTATCCACATTCAGGGTGGTTCTTCACTCCTCAGCTAATCCTCTCAGAAGATTAAAGATTAAAATCCCTTAAGGTCACACGCAGAAAGTGTGCTTTCTGGGAAATTCTAAACCCAGTCAAGTTGACAGATTAACTTCACAGGCCACTTCACTCAGCCCCATAACAGCCGTTTCACCGAGGTCTTTAATATGTTTTATTTGAAAAACATTCATATTCTTCTCTGGCATTTCACTCTGAGTTATGAAACTTACGCACACATTTTTTGCTTACAGAACAATTACAACTTTTCTGACAAATGGGGAATTCATCACAACACTTACCTGTGCCCACAGCTCCTGCTTCTTTCTTTCTCCAAGGACGTTGTTCTTCTAAAAAAAAAAAAAAAAGAGAGATGCCATACTCTGAATGTTTTGTTTTTGTTTTTTTTTTTGTTGTTGTTGTTTTTTTTTTTTTTTTCTTTGTTTCCGCCAGGGAACATACCTCCTACCACCCAGCCAAAATGCACCGACTTCCAGAATGCCAGCTTCCTCCGAGGCACCAACCTCAGAGTCCAGTTTCTCCTCTTCACTTCTTCGGACCCCAGCTGTGGGCAGCTAGTTGAAGAAAGCAGTGACATCCAAAACTCTGAGTTCAACGTCAGTCTGGGGACCAAACTAATTATTCATGGATTCAGGTGAAAGCTAAGCAACCAATAGAATCTTCTCAGCTAAGACTCAAAGAGACCAAAATGCCATGGGAAGATTTGGGGGAGCATGAGGAGGCATGAATTTACTGCCCATCACATGTTCTGTCACTCATGTGAACTCTGAACACATTGTGTTCCTCATTTTTGCTAACACACCACACAGCCTCTACCCAGTCTTTATAACCCTGGAAAAGCTATTCTATATCTGGACTAAAGAGGAAAAAGTATAGGAATAGTCTTCATGTTCTTGGGCACCAACCTGTGCTGGTATCCCCAAAGTATGGCCATACAGCATGATTCATTTTGGAAAATGAGGTCGTAGGCTTTACGCAGTCACTCAAGAATAACAACATGGTACTTTTTGCCCAGGGTTTTGTTTCCTCTTTTTTCTTCTTCTTCTTCTTCTTCTTCTTCTTCTTCTTCTTCTTCTTCTTCACTTTTTTCCATAATTTTATGAGTAAAAGCCTTTTATTCATGGCATTACTTCCATTATACCCAGAGGTTAGCCTTTCTCAGGAGCTGGATGATTCTTAGTTTCAGTACCCTACTGCTCAATTCAATCCAACCCTTCCTTCAAACATCTTTTACCCCAAAGCCCACTGACAAGACAAAAACCCCAAAGGTTTCTGAGAAAAAAGGAGGAGGAAACTGCAGGGCATAGAGAGTTGGGGTACCATTGAAGAAGTGCTCCCCACTTCTTCACATCTGGCCTCTCTATGCTCCAGGGGCCACATTTGCCCTTAGTGGCCCCTCTTTATTTTTTTTCCAAAGTCATTTATTTAGCAAGACTGATATTCAGCCACTATCCCAAGCAGAGGATGTACCTCCAGGCCAGGAATGGCTGATGGAACCAAAGCATTCACCAGGCAGCTCTGTTCTTAAACCTTGGGGACCACTTTCCAAGGAGCACACTCCATCTGTACTTGTTTGTGTTTGCTCTTTGGACTCTTTACTCTTTAGGGGGCTCACCACCCAGCTCCCAAATAAACCACACACAGAGGCTTATTTTCACTTATAAATGCCCGGCCTTAGCTTGGCTTATTTCTTGCCAGCTTTTCTTAAGTTTAAATTATTCCATCTATCTTTTGCCTCTGGGATTTTTCTTTCCTATTCCTGTATACCTTTCTGTACTTCTTACTCCAGGGCTTGCTGAGTAGCTGGGTGGCTGGCCCTGGAATCCATCTCTCACTCCTTTTTTTTTTTTTCTCCCAGATTTCTTCTATATATTCTCTCCGACTGCCAGCCCCGCCTATCCTTTCTCTGCCTTGCTATTGGCCGTTCAGTTGTTTATTAGGCCAACAGGTGTTTCAGACAGTCAAAGTAACAGAGTTAAACAAATGCAACCTAAAGAAAAAGTAACACACCTTCAAATAATATTCTATAACATGTCTCCTTGTGAGCATGCTCACAGTGTTCCACAACAGGAGCTGGAATGTCTTTCCACACTATTAGGAAAGCTTTCTGAAAAGTTCCTAACATCATCTTTCTAGAAAAGTATTAAATTATAGGTTCTAGACAGATAGTGACTTGTTCTTATGTCTTGGAAATCACCCAGCAGACCCTTAGACCCATATGTACTCAATAAAAGTGAATGAATAAAAGAGCATGTAGATGAATTAAAGCCTCCTCAGGGAAAGAACCTGTCATTTAAAATGAGAATTTAGGCTACATAATTTAACCCTAAGGTACAGAGGTATCTTTCAAATGGTACAGAGACAGGGCACTGCAGACAGACTGCAGAGCTTTGCACAAGGGGGCAGACTGGAGGGAGGTATGGCTGGAATCTGCCCTGAGTTCCACATTCTACCTGGTACAAGAGGCCCGTCCAGATAATTTACGTAAAGGTTATACTGATGACTCTGGAATGATGTTGTTCCTCTACTCAAGGCACTGTCTGACTGGCTGTCTCTGGTCTTGACTTTGCCTAGTTTGGGGACTAAATTGGAGCTTCCATCAATGGCTATCAGTATGGCAAGTAATGTCCCTCTATTTTGACTCATGTCCAGGGCATTAGGAACAAAGCCTTCTTGGATTGACAAGTTCATTAGAGCTCTCCTGCAGGCAACAGACGCCAATGTGATTGCAGTGGACTGGGTTTACGGCTCTACCGGCATCTACCTCTCAGCTGTGGAGAATGTGGTCAAGTTGAGCTTGGAGATTTCCCGTTTCCTCAGCAAACTTTTGGTAGGTAGGGAAAGGTTTGGTTTAGTTTTGGCCATTTGTACAGGATATAGCAGCCAGAAAGAAAAAGATCCCCCTTGAAGTTAGGAGCAGAAGCAGAGTTGTCTAGGGAGCTGGATTCTTAGGGTGCTGACAGGCAGGGCACTGAACCTTCCCAAGGCCTCCATAAAACATGTCATTGCACAACCAAGAGTAAGTACAGACAGTGCAAAATTTAGTAGTCCCTCCCAAGACATGACCTGGTCATTATGGGGAGCTGGGGGAGGGGGTGCAGAGCCCCAAAACAAGGAACAGTAATTGATGGATAAGAGGTCTTCCATTGTTCTGAAGCGTGTGGGTAGATGTGTGGTGCCCAAGGCCTTTGGTTTCAGGAGCCTCAGGAAAGCAGCTTCAGCCCTAGTGGAACCCACTGTCTACCATTGCCCGTTCCAGGAATTGGGTGTGTCGGAGTCCTCAATCCACATCATTGGTGTTAGTCTGGGGGCTCATGTTGGAGGCATGGTGGGACATTTCTACAAAGGCCGGTTGGGACGAATCACAGGTAAAAAAAAAAAAAAAATTCTCTACCTCTCCATTCAGCAATTACAGACAGAGAGAGATTGTTTCAGGGACTCTTTTGAAGTGAACAGGGGGATGTTAAGCTCACATCCTATGAGCAAGTCACTATTGCTACTAAAATGGATCTATTGTTTGCATAAAATAGTTACATCTTATCATGATCTCCAATATCACTATAAGAGCACATGTATTTATTTCCAAACCTCAGTGCATACATCTGTACCATGGGTTGTGAGAAGCCCTAATTAGGATGCAATGTGGAAATCACTGGTAGACAGTGTGTTAAATACCTACAAAGACAGAGGAGTTTACAATTAAGTCATCACTCTCAGTCAATAAGGATGGGGCTGCCTAGTAGAAACCCTGCCTTCTTGGCCCCCTGAATTGTGTCTCGTAGAATCCTCTAAAGAGGTCCTATGGGATGAATCCAGTTCTCACTGGTTTTGCCAAATTGATGGTATTGTGTAGTCAAATGTTTCTGGCCTGGCCTAACCCTAATGTTTCTGGCCTGGCCTAACCCTAAGGTTCCAACCTGTCCGCAGCTGCTTAGTCCCAAATAATCACACAAAAGCTTATATTACTTACAAGCTGTTTGGTATATGGCTCAAGTTTATTACTTGCTAACTCTAACACTTTTAAGTTAAACCACATTTCTTATTTATGTTTAGCCATGTGGCTTGGTACCTTTTTGCTCAGAGCAGCATTCTCATCCTGCTTCCTTTGAGTCTCACTGTCGTCTGTTGATCTGCTCTTCTGCTTCCCAGAATTCCCCTAGTTTAGTTGCTCCGCCTCTACTTCCTGTCTAGCTACCTGACCAATCAGCATTTTATTAAACCAGTATTTACAGTGACAAACATTTACAGTATACAAAAGCATAATCCCACAGCAGTATTGTTATGTTCATTTTAGAGCCAGAAAATTGGGCATCAGGGTGTAGGGTTTCCTGGATAAAGTGGTCCTGGGCTGATTCTTCCAACCCTTGTCCTGGTTGGATAATTCTATGAGCTAAACTGGAGAGACGTCTGGGGGAAGGCAAAGTGTAGTCCATGGTGTTTCTGGGAGTTGAGAAGAAAAAAAATTTCTAATAGCAGTCTGTCTTTATAGGTCTAGATCCTGCTGGACCAGAGTACACCAGAGCCAGCCTAGAGGAACGCTTGGATTCTGGAGATGCCCTCTTTGTGGAAGCTATCCACACAGACACTGACAGTGAGCTGGAGTGATGTGCACCTGGGAAGAGGGAGAACACATGGTAGCGGCTAGGATGCTTGCCCTAGCAGTATGGCCCTGGCCAGAGAGCTCCTGTTCCTTGAAGAGCCTCTGCTAAATAGTGAAGAATGAATTAGCATAATTTTGAAGGTCTCTTCCAGCTCTGAGATCATTCTCTATCATTTTCATTGTCATCATGGAGATTAGTAGTTTTATTTTCAGCTACCAGTGGGCTAGAGGACTCTCACTCATGAACCAAAATTGTTTGTTTGATAATCTCAGTGATTCAACACCAAATCCTATGCCAATGGGCATTGCTGTCTAGATGACATGGAGAAATCATGCTGCTTTTTTGGCTGTAGGTGTCTGTCCCCTGAGGAGTGGATCATTCCACTCCCCAGACACATAGGCCAGTCAGGATTTCCCTATTTTCAAGAGGACAAGTCTAGTCCTAGTTCAAGAGAGAGAACCCCCCTCCCAATAGTCACACACACAGGAAAGTTCACCTCAACTCTCAGTCCAAGATGTCTTCCTGTCAATGGAGTAAACAATCATCATCATTTCTACTAGAAATAAGATGTCCCTATGATGTGCACAGTGCTCAGTGCTATTGCAAAGGATGAAGGAAACAATGTCTGTTCTAGACCAAAAGGGCTTACACTTCAAGGAAAAGAGATGTCAAAAGCCTTCTAGCATTCAAAGCACACAAGGCACGAAGAAGCCCATGCAGTGATACTATCCAGCCCATCCCTACCTTCACTGCACAGATAGATCCCAAGATCCTACAACATTTTCTGTGTTCCTAATTTATCTTGTTCATGACTAAGGTAAGTCTTTTATTTAAGAGGAGTCACATTCATGGAGACAGAAATGCATTGACGGGTGACAGAGAATGAGGGAGGAAAAATGAGTTGGCGCTTGATATATAATTTCAGTTTGGGATAGTGACATTTAGGCAATAAAAGTGGTGATGACTTCTCAATATAAATGTAGACAATCAGTAAAGACACCGAGTTGTCTACTTAAAAATTAAGATGGTGACTTTTTGCTATGTGTGTCTTATGATAAAAAAATGAACTATTGTTTTCATATAAAAAACAAATTTTAAAAAATAAACTAGAAAAAAAAATAAAAAAAAATAAACTAGAACTCTTCGATTCCCAAACTCACAGAATATGTTTTATGTTGGATTCATAGTTCCCTGACTTTGTCCTCTTTGGCCTTTTGAACTTGGAGCCTCTTCTGTATGGGACTAAAAATAATTCTGCTTATTCAGTCAATATTTACTGATGTAGGTAGCCAGTCCTGAGAATACAACAATGAGCAAAGATATGTAGTTAGATATCTGTTCATTTATTCATCCAATAACTATTTATTAGTCACTCATTGTGAGCCAGGTATTGTGGTAGGTGTCAAGGATTCAGGAGAAAACAATCACCGCCAAAGGACAGGAAAATACCTGAAGGCTTTATTTGAGGGAACAGACCAGATTACAGATTATCCTTATCACATGCATGGAGTCATTACATTCAGAGGGGGTCTACCTCAACAGGATTATTCAGCAGCATCTTTGCAGTAGGCAAGGCTCTGTGGAGGAGAATGAATCAGCCTGGGGAGGAGATGGGCAAAGTAAGGTTTAAATGTGAACTGGTGCTTGACTCATTCTAGAAACAGGAAAGGGAACCATTAGATTCAAATGTTATAGGAAAGGAAGATTTACTTTATTGACTTTATTGGGCCAATATGAGTATCCTATAAACTGACCATAGTGTGCTTCTTCTCAGCATGGTTTGCCTTGTGAAGTTGTACAACCTGTTAGAATATGGAGGATATTGACTCCCAGTCACCCTGAATGCGGGACCAGGAAAGTATGCTCTGAAGCTAACAGTGTTCCACCCTTTTCAGATTTGGGTATCCGGATTCCTGTGGGACATGTGGACTACTTTGTCAATGGAGGTGAAGACCAGCCTGGATGTCCCATGTTTTTTCATGCAGGTCAGCAACCATAGAGAGTTAGTATTTCCCTGTTCTATATACTAGAGTTCTCTATGTCTTCACCCTAGTCAGCTAGTGTGGGCCACATGAGGTCTTCCTGATGATGCCCTCTAGGTTCTTAGTGTCTTAGCATATAGTAGTTATCTTTAAAACTCATAAATTTCGAAGAATTATCTCTGATACTGGAAGCTGGCCTCTTGTTTGTGACATCATCCATTTTATGTTAGCCTCTGCCATGATCTAACATCTATCAGGCCAATAACCCCTATTCCTTCCTGAGACCTGATATGTGGCAAGGCCCACAGTAGCTTCATCCTCTCCAGAATGGAGCTGTGGCAGAAACAAGCCATTGGACCAGAGCTGCGTGGCCAAAGGGCCACTTTGCCCAACACTGAACTGTTGTTTTTTTTTTTCCTCTTTTCTTTCTTGTTTTTGTTTGTTTGTTTTGAGATAGGATCTGTTTACATAAAATATTTAACATGTATTTTAAGTTATAAGTGTATTTACATAACAAATATATTTAATATCTGTTTTAAATAATACTAAATCTGTCAAAAAGAAAAAAACTAAGTACCAAAGGTTGTTCAGCCTTATACTTTGCTTATGACTAAAATTAATATATTGGCATTTTTGGAAATAATAAATGCTGATTTCTATATGTCTGTAGTAGTCTCTTATTTCACCAAATTTTAATATTTTAGGGAGTTTTATTTTGTTTACTTTTTGAGGCACCAGCTCATGTTACAGCCCAAGCTGACCTCCAACTCCCAGTTGTCCCCCTGCCTCAGCTTCTTGCACCATCAGACCTGGTTCCACTTTAAGGATTCTTCTGACATTTTTATCAAATAGGTAGGGCGCTTTTTTTGCCACATTTGCTGGTTTTTCAGAAATGTGCTTCTTAGAAAACTTTAATAACATCTCAGGGCTTCTGCTCAGGAGAGATGATTTGGTTTCAGTGCTGAAGCTCTTGGTTGCATGTTAGTTAGCTAATTTTCATTTCTTTATAATGCAGTTTGAGAAGGGGTAGCTAGACACTCTCAGTTCCCTGGTGATGCTAAAAGGAGCTTGTCAGTAGAAAACATCAGACTATAAGAGAAAGGAACTGGAGCACAGCTTATCCTTGTCAGTCCTAGAGAGAGCCCCATAGTGCAGAGGACACCGAATGACTCCAAGATCTTGTAGCTGTGTTACTCCTGACCTTTTAGTTCCAGCCTTATGTGAATTGCACATGAGTGTGTGTTTGTTTGTGTATGTGTGTGTGTGTGTGTGTGTGTGTGCATGTCATGCACAAGAGTAGTTGTAACTTTTAAATAGTAAATAACCAAGGCTGGAGAGATGGCTCAGCAGTTAAGAGCATTGGCTGCTCTTACGAAAGGCCCCAAGTTCAATTCCCAGCACCCACATATCTGACACCCTCACACATACATACATAAATCCTTACAGAGACATACATGCAGACATAACAATGCACATAAAATAAAAATAATAGGAAATAACCACAATAAAATCAAGTTGGGGTAACTGGGATGCTTGGAATGTTCTTTAGATCAGTTACTGGACCAAATGAGTTGCAGTTCATATAATTCAGAAGACTGATCATAAGGCCAGGGGTTCTCAGCATGTGGGTGCAATTCTCTTGGGAGTTAAATAACCTTTCTTTTTTTTTTTTTTAAAAAAAGATCTATTTATTTATAATATATACACTGTTTCTGCCTGCACACCAGAAGAGAGCACCAGATCTCATTCAAGATGGTTGTGAGCCAGCATGTGGTTACTAGGAACTCTGGAAGAGCAGCAAATGCTCTTAACCTCTGAACTATCTCACCAGCCCTAAATAACCCTTTCAAGGGGGTCATTCAAGATCATCAGAAATATCAGATGTTTGTATTATGATTCATAACAAAAGAAAACTATAGTTATAAAATAAGCCACAAAAAATAACTTTATAGTTGGGGTCACCACATGAGAAACTATATTCAAGGGTCATAGCGTTAGGGAAGCTCACTGAAATAAACTATGTCTTTGCTGGGAGGAAAACTTTCTGTGAGTGTTGAGGAGAAAGATAGGCAAATAGAGAGACCACCATCTCAGCTGAAGAGGTGGTACCCCAACTCTGTGTGCTTATCCTTTACCAGACAGTTTTCCTGATTGTCTAAGTCTCAATCTCAGATCAAGCAATTGTTTTAGCAGGTTCAGTTTTTCAGTAAAATTAAAAGTGAAAGAGAGATTGGGGTAACTATGTCTGTTAACGTTTCTAAAGCGTGCCTTAGGGGACAGCCGGTCTATTCATGAGTTTCTGCGCTATAAAATCCAGTGGAGTTATAGTCAGCAAGAGGTCTGAAACCTTGATGTAGTTTTTGTCTCCTGTCAGGCTACAGTTACCTGATCTGTGATCACATGAGGGCTGTGCATCTCTACATCAGCGCTCTGGAGAACACCTGTTCGCTCACGGCCTTCCCCTGTGCCAGCTACAAAGCCTTCCTGGCTGGAGACTGTCTGGATTGCTTTAACCCGTTCCTGCTTTCCTGTCCGAGGATTGGTATGACCTCTCATTCATTTTGTTTCCCTTGGCAAAGTAGTGGAGTTCAAGGACTAACCATTCAACACTTCTTTTGCTTTTTAAATGGTTTAAAATTTTTTAAACTATTTTTCTATATAGGTGCTGCATTGATGTTATTTTCAGCCTCTCCTCTCCTGGCTCCAATGCCTCTTGCTTCTCTTCCTTCTTAAGCTCAAGACCTCTTTTTCTATAATTGCTATTCTCTCTCTCTCTCTCTCTCTCTCTCTCTCTCTCTCTCTCTCTCTCTCTCTCACACACACACACACACACACACACACACACACACAGCAAGTCTATCTGGTGCTGTTCTTATGTACATATGTTTAGGACTGACCACTCAGGATTGGATCACCTATCAAGTTCATCCTTAGAGAAGAATGTTTCTTCTCTCTTTCTTGGCTTTTGATTACCTGTAGTTTTTTATCCAGGAGTGGAGCCTTGTGAGATGTCCCCTATCATGTTGGCATGTCAACATGTGCTATGACTGTGCATGCACTGTTTAGACAACCACACTGTCAGAGCACCTCTGGCCTATGGCCAAGCATCTGTCCATCTGGGAAAAGATCTAACTGTGAGGTTCTCAGCCTGCTCTCACCTGGAAGATGGCAATTGGTGACTATTGTCCCACCATCACCTTTTATGTGCTCCCGATGATATGCTTGCTCTGTGTGTGCTCCTGATGTCATGCTTGCTCTGTGTGTGTGTGTGTGTGTGTGTGTGTGTGTGTGTTCCTGATGTCATGCTTACTCTGTGTGTGTGTGCTCCTGATGTCATGCTTGCTCTGTGTGTGTGTGTGTGTTCCTGATGTCATGCTTACTCTGTGTGTGTGTGCTCCTGATGTTATGCTTGCTCTGTGTGTGTGTGTGTTCCTGATGTCATGCTTGCTCTGTGTGTGCTCCTGATGTCATGATTGCTCTCTCTGTGTGTGTTCCTGATGTCATACTTGCTCTGTATGTGTGTGTTCCTGATGTCATGCTTGCTCTGTGTGTGTGTGTGCTCCTGATGTCATGCTTGCTCTGTGTATGTGCTTGGTATGGATTCCCCAGGACTGCTCACAGGCCATCAGCAGAAGTAGAGGATTGTGGTGGCCACATGATATCTGGGATAGGAGAAATGACTATTGCTAGGCAGTTCAAGTGTGTTTCTGCATGATCCAGGCCATCTGGGGAAAATACTCGAGGGAGGCTGAGGGATCAGACCTCTACCCATCTGTGGAGATCATTACGTCTCATATCCTAGAAGTGGGGGGATTCTAGAAAAAAATAGCTCTTTCCTGTTTCCACAGTTTTCCACCCCCTACCATCCCTGGCTGCCACTCAGAACACAGCAGCTTGTCACTGCTCATCTAGTGACCTGATACTAGCTTGACAAAACAAGAAAGGCAGATGGTGCCCCATAACAACACACACAGGCATTGTTTCCCTGTCCATGGACAATGTCTGGCCTCCCATAACAACACACACAGGCATTGTTTTCTTGTCCATGGATGATGTCTGGCCTCCCATA
>PVIH01009998.1:62337-78825 GCA_004025045.1 Sigmodon hispidus
CACACACAGGCATTGTTTCCCTGTCCATGGACAATGTCTGGCCTCCCATAACAACACACACAGGCATTGTTTCCCTGTCCATGGACAATGTCTGGCCTCCCATAACAACACACACAGGCATTGTTTCCCCGTCCATGGACAATGTCTGGCCTCCCATAACAACACACACAGGCATTGTTTTCTTGTCCATGGATGATGTCTGGCCTCCTTCCAGAGGTGATGGACCAAGTGGTGTAATAGCTGCTTCCCACTGTCTACCCAGATTTTCTCCATGCTCTCCCTCACACTGACCCTCAGAGATGCTGGCTGGCCTTATACCCTTCCAAGTCTGTGTCCCAAGGTTCTTCACCCTGCGGCTCCTTGTCCTAACTCTCATCTCATTCCGCAGCACATCCATCTCCCGGTTTTCAGAGCAACAGGATACAGGTGCTATTAAAGCAACTATAATCTGAATTGGTTTGCAACTTAGACACAAAATATTATGTTTCTTATAATTATATATGGGGAATGAGGCACATGAAGGCAGTGAGATGGCTCAGCAGCCAGGTTCTTGCCATCAGACTTGAAAACCTGTTTTCCAACCCCAGAATCCACATAGTGGAATGAGAGAATTAGCAATAAGCTGTTCCGTGACCTCCCCATGTGTGCTGTAGCATACCAGTGTTCCCCAGCTCCCTGGACATCCTCACAAAACAAATAAACTTTAAAAGAAAATAAGTGAATGTGTGGAAGGACCTGAAGAGTGCACTTCCTGTGGGCATCTGTGTTTACATTCCACTGAAATTCATTTGGCTCTTAGACTCATCACATAGCATGAGCCAGAGCAGATGTACAGTATCTGTGGAACATAAATCTGTGGGTGCATAAGTGAGTCCACATCTGACTGGAGAGTCAGGGTCCTAGAAATGGCCTTCTCACAACTATGCCATCTTGACTTCTTTATTGCCAGGACTCGTGGAACAAGGTGGCATCAAGATTGAGCCGCTCCCCAAGGAAGTGAAAGTGTATCTCCTGACGACATCCAGGGCTCCATACTGTGGTAAGTAGGAAGGAAAAGTTATAGCTGTGTTTATGGGAGGCTGGGGATGTTCAGGCTTCCCATGTGGCTTGTATATATTCAGGCTTCTATGTGGCAGCATAGAAGTCCAGATAGGACAGTGGGAAGGAGGGAGGGAGGGAAATGGGAGAGAGTGAGGAAAGGAAAGAGGGGGGATGAAGGGAGGGAAAAGGGGAAGGGGGAGGGAGAGAAGGAGGGAGGGAGGGAGGGAGGAAGGGAGGTGTTTGTCTCCTTCCTAGGGCTATCCTTGACTCTGGGATACCTGAGCCATGCTGTCCTTTATATTTCTATCTCCCTCCTGGTACCCACACCACATCCCTCTCACTCTAGACGTGCCTCCGTTGGAACCCAGGGGTTCATGACCTCTGCCACCTTCTCCTTTGCAGACACAGCCCAGCTGGTCACAGATACTGCTCACTGCATTTCCTTGCAGCTAAGATGTCAATGGTTATAAAAGATGCAAGAATTAACATAAGCATTAGTCTTGGAATCCATGAAATACATTAGACACTAACGCAGCGCTCTGTGATATGTAGCCTGTGTGATTTGTAGCTTTCCTGGGGTACATTCCTTGGTTTTTGTTCATTGTCTTAGGGTCCTCCTGTCTGCTCTATGGTGTGCATAGGACAAAAAAAATATATGCTAGCTTGGATGATAAATTATATAGTCACCTTAACTTGAGCTGATTTTCTCATTAGCTTGTGCTGCATTATTGGAGAGATCTACAGCTTTCCAGTCACTGGAAAGGCCCAGTGATTTAGAGCTCAAAGCTCAGACTCTATGGTCTCCCAGTCCTGGATTTGAATCTCAGCTTTCTCTGCTTTTCAGTTAAGTAATTAGGAGCAAGTTCCTTCACTTTTCTGCAACCCAATATTCTGCTGTGGAAAACGGGAACAATGATAGTACCCATGTGCAAGAATCAATTCTGGGGCTAGAACAGGGTAGAGGGAGTCAGTGGTACAGCACCTCGGAGCTGGGTATCAGATCATTCCCTTCCCTTAGGCAGACAATATGAGACCTAGATGGTTTGAGCTCTGTGGATATAGCTATGTCTGAAGAACAAAGTGGTTTCAGTCAGGGTTAGAGTTTCATGAAGTGAGGGTCTAAGAGACAGTGCCTGAGACACACAACTGGGTAAGGAAATCAGGATTTGACGTCAGGTCTTCTGACCCTCTTCCATGTCACCTCATGCCACCATACTCAATTTCTTTTTGTCACTTTCCTGGCAGCAGTACCATCACAGGTCAGCAGGAAGGCTGTGGTGTGTGGTGGCAGAGGCAGCGCCTCTAAGCCCGGATAGCTCTGCTTTCCATTCTTGTCAGAGAAGTTGGCAGCAGCCAGCACAGGCTCCCCTATGTCTCTGTTAAGAATACACTGTACACTGGGTAGGGAAACCTGGTGGGTAGAGAAGCCAAGGGAAGCTTGGAGGTTCTGAGTTTTTTTAAAGGTTCCTGCTGAGGCTGGGTCACAGAGCTGTACATTTCTGGCTTCATGTTTGCTGCAGAAACACCATCCATTCCAGAGACACAGAGACACAGGAAACCAGCCAGTGTGAAAATCTGCTTTGCTCCCTAACTCTGGGCCTTTCTTTCTTTCTTTCTTTCTTTTTAAATTTATTTATTATGTATACAGTATACAGAAGAGGGTCCCAGATGTCATCATAGATGGTTGTGAGCCACCATGTGGTTGCTGGGAATTGAACTCAGAACCTTTGGAAGAACATTCAGTGCTCTTAACCTCTGAGCCATCTCCCAGCCCCAGCCTTTCTTTCTAAGGACAGATGCAGGGCACCATTCTTTCCCTAGGTCAAGTCTGTCCCATTTAACCAGGCGGTAACACAGCCAGGGGCCAGCTCCTATTCTCCAGACACTCTCAGGCCATCATGGCGCTAGACTCTTGCACTAGGCACTCTGAGCCTGCTTCCACGTCAGCAGTTGCTACCCGTTATCCCCAATTTCTGCCAGGCATGAACCAGAAAGGGCTGATCTCCTACCAAATAATGATTTTTTAAAAACAATGTTAGTTTCCCCTTGTAGAACAGTTTTTCACTTCATCAACTCTTTACCACTGTCCTGTAAAGTAACCGAAAGACAAAAAGTTCAGTGACTCAGATAAGATGGCCCAGCTTGTGGGCATCAGGGCTGGGCCTCAGCCTCACGTTCTGAACCCCCACCCCCACCACTGCTCAGTGTGACACTGTCTGAGTCATATCTCCCTGTGCCTTTGTCTGTCAGTTCCTTGTCACCCGGCCCTAATCTTCTCAGGTTTCTAAGGCCCTGTAGAAAAACAACCATAACAAAACAAAAAGAGATGACATACCCTATATGTTACACTCAGCCCAAGGGATTACATTCGTGAAGTTTTCATAAGTCTGCTCACTTTTTCTGCACCACAAATAACCACACCTATTCAAAAATTGTAACCTATTCCTGTTACAATTCACAGCCGGTATTAATCAACCGACAGACAGAAGCCCTGTGACACTGAATGTTTTTCTCTTTGGAGGGGACAGGAATGCAGGTTCTTCTGTCTCACAAGTTCTTAGTATGTTGGCCTTTGTCAGTGAGTCTGTTACTAAACCCGCTCAGATGGATCACCCACTTCTCTAACTTAAGATCAGTACCTGCACCCATTAGCTACTTCCCTAACAGGCACATGAAAAGGCACAGGTGTGCAAAGAGGGAGGGATTACATCTCTAACTATGTTCCCATCATGAAAGGAGACAGGACAAACAATGGAGAGCAAAGCAACTGCAAAATGCTATCAGGTACCTCGACCCCTTGTTAGTGATTCTGTAATCCTTCCTAACCCACCCTCCCCTATCACACAGTCAGCAGCAGTCCCCCTGAGCCAGGATCTTCACCTAGTCTATGTTGATGACACTCAACTTGAAAGCCCTAACAACTATACCGCTCAAACTAACAGCCACTGGCGCTATATATGGCAGAGGAAGAGAGATACTGCTCTTTGTTAAATGAGTTGTTTATTTAGTATATGCCCCTGTCTGTTTGTGCTATTATAACAAAATATCCGAGACTGAGAAACCTACAGAGAACAGAAGTCTACTTTATCAGCCTTCTGGAGATTAGAAAGACCAAGGTCAAGATGTTGATATTTGATGTCTGAGGACTGTTCTCTTTGCTTACAGGATGGCATCTTGCTTCTGTCACTGGATCTTTAAATAATAGATGGTGGAAGGGCCAAAAGGTCCCCAGCTAGATCCTCCCACTTCCATCCATTTTAGGAGGTACTGATGGGGTGCTCATTGAACAGTTAGCTAACAGCACACCAGGTAGGGCTGGGGATCTGCCTGTTTCTAAGGCCTTCCCCTGCAGCAGGAGGGTTTCTGGCAAATGATGCCAACACCCAGCTTTTTGCATGGGTGCTGGGGGTCATGCCTTCACATCAAGCATTGGTCATCTTCCCAGGGATGAAATTTTGAGATGGAATGTTTGGAGGGGATACAGACATTCAGACAATAGCAGTGTATGATCATTCCTCTCTGATAGTCTCAGGATTGCATTACTGCCGTCAGAATGGATTGCTGAGTAAACAAGACTATTGCTAAGCCTGATGACCCATGTTTATTCCCTGAAGACCCACACTGAGGAAGTGGCGAACCAATTACTGCAAGACATCTTCTGAGCTCCATACGCACTGCGCACTGCATGGCACACACACACACACACACACACACACACACACACACACACACACACACTGAGTTCAAATATAATTTTATAAACATTTTGTCACCTCAATAAGGTCACCAAATGGAGGAGTGAACCACTCTTGCATGACAAGCAATAATAAAACCCAATGCTTTCTGAATGTTCCCTAGGAAAGGACGCCATCCTCAAAGCTTTGTAGACATTGCTCCATTCAGTCCTTACTGTGGCCTGTGGCATAGCTACTTATGCTTTAGGAAGTTTGCACTTGAGGAAGCAGAAGATTTGTGATAACTCTAACTGATGCCTCCCATAATGCCTTGCAAGTAGAGAATCCCAGCCATGCTGCTGCTCCATGGGGCTTTTCCTCTAGCACCTGTGCCATTTGCCAAGTCTTTGCTGTTCTTTGGTTTCCTAGTACATCACAGCCTCGTGGAGTTTTATTTGAAAGAGAAGAGAACAAAGGATACCAACATCGAGGTCACCTTCCTTAGCAGCAATGTTACTTCCTCAGTTAAGATCACCATGTACGTAAGTGTCCCATATGGCTAAGCGCCAAACCAGGCCCAATGTCATTGCTACAAGCTGGGCTTAGCCCACTAAGCTAGGGACAGTGCCCACTAGAGACTAGAGATCCACTCAAAGATATAGGCTGCAGGTTTGGGATCGGTACCACCCTAAGCGCAGTGAATTCAGATGCTGACAAGCAACGCTAGTGGGCAGCGCCAAAGGTGATTAGCGCTGAGTAATCCAGTTGTGAGACAGAAATGGTGTTCTAGATGTCAACAAGAAAATCCTCAGCCACAGTCAATCCAGGGGTGACCAGGGCCTGAGAAGCCACTCACTCCATGGAGAAAAGGTGGGACCGGGTCAGTATCCTGAATGGAATCTAAGGCAGAAGGCCAGTTAAAGTATGAGGTTAGAACTGGAAGGGGTGGATCCAGTGACTGGAACCAGAGCTGATCATTTCTGCTCCTTTGGGGACAGATTTGGCTCTGGCAAGGTGGTGGGACCAGGCTTGGATCCAGAGAGCAAAGACCTAAAAATTTAGGAGTCTACAAGCCTGGCAGGAGGTGGGAAGTCAGGAACAAGGGTCTATGTTTCTTTAAAAAGTGACTGGGTTAAGTTACCCACAAGCCAGTAGCCAACAGTCTATCGTGTATTATTATTGGTTCTGTTAATATCTAGTCAGGAAAACAGCGAATGCAGATGAGGCCCCCAAAGGGATGTGACAGAGCAAACTAATTATAACTATGCTGGTAAAGCTGAGGGGCGTGGGGGCAGGGACAAAGTGGCAAAGCCAGGGAACTGACTCCTGTGGGACCTGATCACTCACAACAGAGACTGCCACGCAGGAGGCAGAAGCCCACAGGAAGTATCACCTTTCCACATGCCCTGCCCAACCTAGAGCCCCAGAAGGAGGCTGTGCCCACTTCTCTTGCTGAAATATGCTACCAAGTAGCTGCAAAACTGAACGGAAATGGGGAAATGATCAGTACACTCCCCTTTAAACATCCCCCTGGTCCTCTGTGTAGAAGCTATGAGTGCACACAGACAGCATCTAAGTGGGTCCGAGGATGTGACAAGCGGAACAAAGGATTTGCAGGAGTGAGCTGGACAGCAGGTTAGCGAGCAAAGGACACATAGGTGTGCCTGGAAGAGAAAGCCAAGGTGTGGGATCTGGGACAAGAGAAGTCTAGAGAGACAAATCAGGCTTGGAAGGGCAAATCAGAGATCATGGTTTCTGTCCCAAGTGGAACTCAGGGAGCCCTCGAGCATTTTCAACAGGAGAGTGACTACTGTCCACTCTGGGTGGAGAACATTCTCAGGCTGCCCTGCTGAATTACGCTATGAGAGAAAAAAGTTCCACGAGGAAGAGATCATTCCTGCTAAACTCCCAAACATCCTGCCACTGGACAGTGCTCTATCTGCAAATACTGGCCCCTCCGGGTCACACTGCCACATAAATCTACAGGTACTCATAACAGCTTATGGATTGTGCTGAGCTGAGGCCTTTCCATGTATCTGTTTAAAGTTGCTTCCAGAACAGCTTTTCTTTGTCTCTCCAGCCAGCTGATAGATCAGTGGGTACTAGCAGGGATCATGGTGCTGGCACTCCATGATCTTCTAGAGTCTTCTAGAGAGACTTAAAAACACAGCTCTCTTCCACTGGTCACTGGAGACTCTTTGGGCACAAGCCACATCTGAGGCTCTCTGTGCATTGTTCAGTGGACTTCAAGGGTGGATAGCTTTCACTCCCACAGGAAGATCCACGACTCTTGGAGAAAGACATGGAATGCATTTGCATTAAAATATCACAAATTAGAAAGTCAAATGCTGGGAAGAAGTGTGTTCTTTCTATTGCCTTGTAAACCCCCAAGATTTCTTTTTAGTTGGAGAATTTACCCAGGCCAAGCCACCCACACAAAGCATCTTTCATATTCCTTACAACTTACAAGGCCTTTGATTTAGGCAGTTTCTTAAAGGGAATGATCCTGTTTTTCTCTGAAATGTTATAAAACGCTTCTGATCAGTGACAGCTTTTATAGTGAAACTGAAAATTTGTATACTCAAACTGAAAAAAGTATAAATTTTTCAAACTGAAAAATGTATAAAAGTATACATTTATATTTCCTGAAAAATGAGGAAAAAAATTGTTTGCTTAGTTTTAGATGACAAAAATATTTCTGAAGGAGACACCATCACTCTGTAATACAGAAAAAGAAACTGATCTGGCAAAGCAGGACCCAACCTGCTATGATGCGGAGAAGAAGCTATACCCTGTTCCCATCTCTCTTTCTGAGAGTTCCCCACTGCCTCAGAGGCCAGCAGGGGAGGACACACAGTCCACTACCCAGGCCCCAGGCAACCAGTTCCTTCCACAGCACAACTGAATTAAGCATCTTTCTTTGAGAAGGAATCTTGAACTTAACTGACCTCAATGGACAGTATCAAGGATGCATGGGATCACATGTGAAATCCCTTAAACCAAAATTTATTGACTTTCCAATAATTAAAGAAAATAACAAGTATTTCCTGGGTCATGTTCAAAATTGTTAGTCCATGGGCAGAGGGGCCACTGAGTGTTCCACAAAATGCTTTGTGTCCGTCTTTAGGGAGCCAGTGCCTCTGTGCATGGCAGCCAACCTGGGTGGCCAGCAGAGCCCCTTGGATCAAAGGCCAAGTGAAGTGCAGAGCCAAGGCGACTCATCCCCGTCCTCTTTTCCTTTCAGACCTAAACAGCAACTTGAGGGGAGAGGAGTCATTGCCCACCCCAACCCACAGTGCCAGATAAACCAAGTGAAGCTCAAGTTCCAAGTTTCCAGCCGGGTTTGGAAAAAAGACCGGACTACCATTATTGGGACTTTCTGTACTGCTCCTCTGCCGGTCAATGACAGGTGAGTGTCAGCAGCTACCCCACAGCACCTCTTAGTTCAGCTCTGGACCTTAGGAGTGTTGCTTGATGATGCTCATCCTCACTTTAGTGATAGCCATCTTAGAAGTGGGATTGACCAAGACCCTGGGGCTTCCTGGATCTTTTGTAGAGACACATTGAGTTGAGAGTTTAGGAAAGAAGCTAGAGAAACTGATCTTTAATTCTCCTACCTTCTTTAACACATGGAGCTTTTGCCTGTGCTTTATGCATTTGTTTTTTTTTTTAAAAAACTTTTTTATTTATTTATTATTTATTTATTTGCCTTGGTGTTTGCCTGGAACTACAGACAGTTGTTAGCTGCCATGTGGGTGCTGGGAATCGAACCCGGGTCCTCTGGAAGAGCAGACGGTGCTCTTAACCGCTGAGCCATCTCTCCAGCCCCGCATTTGGTTTTTTTTTAAAAATATTTATTTCTATTTTATGTGAATTGGTGTTTTGCCTGAATGTATAACTATGTAAGGGGGTCAGATCTTGAAATTACAGACAGTTGTGAGCTGCCATGTGGATGCTGGGAATGGAACTCAGGTCCTCCGGAAGAACAGTCCGTGCTCTTAACCACTGGCTGAGTCATCTCTCCAGCCCATGCATTTGGTTTTAGTTAAGATTTTATCAGAACATTTATCAAGGTGTATTTCTCCTTCCTCAGCCTCAACTTCAAATATGTCATTGGCAATACTCTTGGATGTGGGATCTAGACTCTTTCCTCTGCCTTACAGTGACCAGCCTTACGGCTTTATGATTAGCACACAGAGGACAGGAATGGTTTTTATTGCAGGAAAGTGTGGACTTCTTTCACCAGACATAGAAGAGAAGGGATCAGAAATGTCATAGGCCTTTAGCTCTTCCTTCTGATAACCAAGAACTCGTCTCCTCTCACTCTTCACACACAGTAAGAAGACGGTCTGCATATCTGAGCCAGTGAGTCTGCAAGCAAGCATGCCTATTTTTCAGGACCTGAAAATAGCCTGTGTGTAGCCCCAAGTTTAAGCAGGAGGAAGAAGGCTGATTTTTTTTTCAAGGGTAGAGTGGCAGGATATTTGTTTGTGAGCACCTTATCCCACTCCATTCCTACTAAGGGGAAAGGCCAAGGTCTTGGTGGTTTTCCCTGTAAGCAGTTACTGTGGAGAGCGCAGATGACTCAGAACCTTATCCCCCTTACCAGCTTTCAAAGGTTTGCATAGATACAATTTCAACTTCCTGTTTCTACATAACTGCAATTGGCTGCACATCCTTAAGTATTTATACTTAGGTTTCAGTGGAAAGCATACACAGATAAATGTTTTAAATAAACTTTCATGAAATATCTGAATCATTTTGGTTGTTTTGTTGAAATGTAATTCTACTACTACTACTACACCACACACACAGAGTTATTTACAGGACCACTGAGATAACTCATTGGTGTGCATGCATACACACACACATACATACATACATACAGAGAGAGAGAGAAAAAAAAGAGAGAGAGAGTAATTAAGTAAATAAATACTTTTAACAATTAAAAAAATTCTTTACAGAGGATCTGCAGTTCATCTTGTGAGAAAATGTTTATTTTTGCAAGGGACAGCATATCACAGAGACATACAACCTGTCAAGCTCCTAGGAGAAAGTCACTGTTGCTGGCGTATTTGGAGATGGAGGAAAATAATTTAACATCTATACTCAGAGTACATCACCTAATGGGGGGGCAAAACGAATGTAAGAGTTGGAAAAAGGGGGGGGAGGTGAGTTGTGTGACAAAATCCTCTAAATAGAACGTTTCCCTCCAGGAGGGAGAAAAGAGACTCAAGAGAATCAATCAGGAAGTAAAAGTGTGCACCCATCCTAGGAAGCTGAAACTTAGAAGAGTCACAAGACCCCTTCTCAAAATTAGATAATGAGGAAAGACATCAGGGTGGGAGAGACCTGCCTGGCAGGTTCAGAGAGCATCAGGAAAGCAGCTTTGCTGCATCCTCACTCAGGCTGGGCTCAGCGTCTCGGTGATGCAGCTGCCTTGGAGTTGTTCAAGCTCTGTAAGTAACCTCTCAGTCCCGATCCTGTAGGAAGCCTCAGTGAACGTGGTGGTTAGGCAAGTTAGGCTTCTGTGGAATTGTCACTTATGGTCAGTTTCTGTTTCCCAATCTGGCGTGAGTAGATGTTTGTATGGATGGTCCCAGGATGTCACATGACACCAGTGCACTCCCCATATGGCTTCTTTGTGACAAAGTAGAGATCTTTTGAAGAAAGTTTTCTAAACCATACTAATATGAAATATTCCTCTTGCATCATCTTATGTGACAACATATGTTAATATTACTTGTTCTAGGCAACTTATAAAAGAAAGCTTTCAAATCGGGGCTTGCAGTTGCAGGTTAGTTGACTGTCGTAGCTGGGAACATGGAGCAAGTAGACAGGCATGGCGCAGGAGCAGTAGCGCAGAGCTGACATTTTTATCTGCAAGTAGGAGGTGGCAGAGAGAGCTCACTTGGAAGGAAGTGGGCTTTTGAAACCTCAAAGACTACCAGCCAGTGACACCTCCTCTAACAAGGTCACGCCTCCTAATCCTTCCCAAACAGTTCCACCAACTGAGGACCAAGCACTTAATTATATGAACCTATAGGGACCATTCTCATTCCAACCACCACATTGCTATATTGATTTTGTCACATTATGAAAATGTACATAAAACCATATTCCCTTTAATTCTTTTGATGAGGAAATCTTTAGCAGTCTTGGGCAGAGTAGAAATGATTTTTGGCACTAACTAGACTGAACTTGGAAGTGGAAACATTCCAAATGAAGGAAGTAATTTAAAAAAAAAAAAACATCATGGACTAGGCATGGTGGCATTTATCTTTTATCCTAACACTTAGGAGACAGAGGCATATGGATCTCTGTGAGTTCCAGGCCATCTAGAGACACACAGTAAGACCCTGTCTTAAAAACAAGAGTCTTCAACAGCTGCCAGGGTAGATGAAACCTTCTAGAAAATCATGCCTATTTTGGATCCTTTCCCCATAAAAACTGAAAGACACAAATTTATTGTTTGAGCTGTTATTCTTGGATACCTGCTACATAACATATCAAGAAATACAGATTTGACACCTGAGAGTGTTTCTCTTTTAAAAAGGAAATCTATGGTCTATGGAGAAGGAGATAAAAACACATGTGGAATTCTCAGCTCTGCACTGGCTTCTTCCAGGTGACTGAGGTTTGGAGGATGAGATCACTTTGGAGGAAGAAAGTGGGTTTTCTTTGGGTTATTACTTCCCAAATTTTGACCTTTTCAGCTCAGCAAAAATCAGATGGTAACCTCTAACTGGGAAGGTTGAAGAGAATTTAAGACTATTTTAGGTAGACTGGTGGTACACACCTCTGAAACCTAAGCACTTGGATGGTAAATACAAAAGGAATGAGAACTCAGGGTCATCCTCAGCAAGTGAGAGGCCAACCTGGGCTACTTAGGACATTCTGAAACAAATAAATAAAAAAGAAGATTGTTTACAATAATCCTTTAGGTGAAATCCCAAGGAAGTGTACAGTTTTCTGTGGCTAATGGAGTGAGACCTGCTATGACCCCGAAGAGACAAAGAAAGGCTCGGGGTGGGCTGCAGGCCTGCTGCCACAGACAGAGAAGGCAGTCACACCAGCTCTTCCATAGCTCTCTTCTTCCTTCTTCCTACTCATGACCCTGAGTGACCTTCGCAGAAGCATGAGGAGAAGGAATGCATCAATTTGGTCCATAGAGGTCCGGGGCTTACAGAAGGACAGAGAATGGTTAGAAACAATGATTACTTTTCCTCCTAAATACTTCTCTCTGAAAGTTAACCAAACAGCAAAAAACTCAGACAAATGTGCCTTGAAGCCCACAGGAAAATGTCACAGGGGAAGAATCTACTTGTTTTCCAGTAGGCAGGCGTGCAATTTCCTTCCCCTTTAAAGCCCCCAACCACTCCTTCTTCTTCACCCTCTTGTAACACCCAGCATCTCATGGATTTCTTTGGAGGTTACCTCAGCTGGCTTGGGTTGCATCAAGCTGAGGTTCCTGTGGTTGTAACTCGGAAGGTTGGCCAGCCTGGGAGATACTATTTAGCCGAACTTCTTCCTTAGTTTCTCCTTATGCTTGTTAATTTTCTTCCAAGTGTGGATAAATCATATTATACTTCTACTCTGGTTAATCTTTGTACTGTCTTTGGGGAAACGGCCTGTGTTTCTTCACTAATGTCTTATTTTAAAACATCACTAAATGTACCCATGTGTGATTGTGTGCATCGACAATGTTAGATCATTACCTTAAATGGGAAACCAGTTTCCCTTATCACAGCCTAATCCTAGAAATAAATATAATTCGAGCATAGCAATGCTTGAAATTCCAAATAGATGTTGTGGCCTACTGGCCCCTGAGCTGCAGGCCCTCTCTTTTTTATAACTAAAAACAAATGTTAGCAATTTATGAGAGAAGTTTTGCAAACTCATCCACAGGGCTAGGAAGACAGCTTGGAAGGTAAAGGCACTTGATACAAAGCCTAATGCCATGAGTTCAATCTCCAGGACCCACCCACACTATGAAAGGAAACAGCCAACTCCTCCAAGATTTCCTCCGACTTCCACACATGTTCTGTGATAACCACACAGACATAGACACACACAGACACACACACAGACACAGACACACATATACACACACACATACACATACATACAGACACACACACACACACACACACACACACACACACACACACGGGGAGGAGGGCAGTGTAAAAAATCCACACTCTCTATTACCAACACGTGTGATCAGTAGACTGGATGACATGTGAAGCATCCCTACTATGAGGTTTTGAGATTTTGTACCACACAGTGGTAGATCAGAGAGCCTCCTAAAAGCACCCTGTCCAGGCACTTTCCTTCTCTTCGGGAAAGCCAGCTTTAAGTAGCTTCGATGTCTATAGTCGGGGTGGAGGGGGGGAAGGATGAATAACACGGCTCAGTGCTTCCTGACAGGGCAGAGGCAGAGCCGGAAGTCCTCCATACTCACATTAATCACAGAACTCCACTGAGATCTTCATGATTGTGGCTTAGTTCAACTTAAATGTCAGATTCATCACTATGTCAACACACCTGATGAAAGATTAAAGGCCCCGATCCTGGAAGAGGGACATGAGAAAATCGGCTAATGTTGCACAATGCTTTACTGGGGGCCAGACATCATCTGAGTTTATCTCGTGCCTTCCTATGCTCTGTCCTCTCGTCACACCTGTGAGACACACACAGTCATTACCACAGTTCACACAATGAAGATCATTCACCATCACAGGTCTGGTATGCAAAGGATCCAAGACTCAAAGACCAGCAGTTTGGTCCCAGCACAGGCCATTGACCAGAACCGTGATTAGTCTCTATGTACAAAGCACTCTAAAACCTTGGCTAAGTAAATTCACCTCGAAGACCCATAGTGGAGCCCTCAAGACTGGCTACAAAACCTCTGAAGTCTGGATGAAGTTAAAATATGGACCTATCGTTTTAAAAAAAGTTATTAAAAATTTCAACAGAGTAACAGCAGAACAGGAAACAGAATCTACAGATCACGAACCCTGGCAGCCAGCCAGCCCTGCAGCCAAGTAAGCCACCCACACATGGGAATCCTGGCCAAGCTGGTGTAGACTGAGAACTCAGGCCTTCAGCTGGAGAGTCCTGTTTGGAGCACAGGGCTGGTATATCAATACAGTGAGAACAGAGATGAGGGCAGGGAGGCAGAGTGAGGAGACAGGAGCATCACTGGAGATCACTGCACTCAGAGAGGCAGCTGGGCACTAGCTCTCCCTGGATCCTTCTGTGACGAGTTGTGATTCAGTAGCTCCTAGTGGCTCAGAGATTGTGCCTTTGCTATAAATCCCTCCTTGAACAGAGCAATGCTTTGCCTTATCTATTGTAATACCAGTAGCTAGGACGCCAGGACAGTATAGTCCCACTACTTATTAGAAAACAAATAGTCACATGAAGTATTTTCTCTTCTATGACTTAATTTAATGTTAGCATTGGCTCCTCTTTGGAGTTTATTTTCTTCTTTCTCACTAAGTCAGTCTCTTCTCTTGTTAGACAGACATTCTGACTTTACTTTTTCTCTTGAGTCAGTTTAGACATATCTAGGAATCTGTTCATCTCATCTGTTATCTAACTTGCTGATGTACAATTACCAGTAGTGTTCTCTAGTACATTTTTATTTCTATGAGGCCAGTAGTGATGCCTCTTATTTTTGATTTTAGAAATAAAATCTTCTCATATTTTTGTTGGTAAGTCCTGCTTTATTGAAGTCTTAAAAAAAAAAAAAAAACAAACCCAAACCCTGGTTTTCCATTCTCCATTTTGTTAATTATCACTAATTGTTATTTTCTTCCTTGACTAAACATTTTTCAATATTATTTAGGGTTTTGTTTTTCAGTAGAAAAAGTCAAGCATGTGATTTTGCTTTTGTGATTTTGCTTCTGCTTTGCCAATCTTTCTGAGATCATAGACTTCTTGTTGACTCTACCCTCAAATAGACAGGGTCACAGGGTTACAGTTCCTGAGCAAACCTTGGCTATTAGAGCAAGGTATTATTCTGATACATTATCAGAATATCTTCATGCCTAACTACAAATTTCAGAAGATTAATATATTTTCCTAGCATTTAGTCTCTATAAAATCTGAAGTATAGAATATACTCACTTTCTCATTCAAATAAAAAATATCAGAAGTTGTTTTCTAGATACCCTGAGTTTGAATTCCAAGGGGGTGAAAGACCCCAACCTCAAAATTTCCACAAAGCCAATTAGCTGGAAGTCATCCTGCAGGCAAAACCTCAGTATATCAGGGAACCGACAGTCGGGAATCATTTGGCCAATTAGCAGGGAGTCATCCTGCGGGCAAAGCCTCAGTATATCAGTCAAGGTTTCTTAAAAAGATAAGGAAGGCCATGGGAGGGTAAAGAGACCGTGAGTGTCTAATCTTAACACAAACCAGATGTCCACAGCACCTCCAGGATCAAAAACTTTACAACCTTGCCCCAAAGTTGAACCTTACCACATCACCCCTTAGCAGAATTTTATATGTAGTTCAAAGTAGCTATGAGATATGATATATGTCTTTATGTTTAGGCTGATAAGACTCTCTCATTGTATAAATAAGAGAGAGTGTTCTTTGTACGGGCGCTCAGTTAGCTGAAGCTTCTGATCGCCCACAGGTGCCTGTGTATTAAAATTACCTCGTGTCATTTACAGCCTGGGACTTGTGCGTGAGTTCTTGGGGCTGGGGTCCCTGAGGATCTTTCAGGGGGACCATTGTCTAAAAATCATATTGCTGAAACCAGAAGGCATTTTCATGGGCTCTTTCTTTGAGAACTGAAATGAAGGACCCCATCTTTAGCCTCAACTAAATGGACTAATAAGCTGGACCAGACAGCTTACTCTTGAACATTTGAAACTACAACTAAGAGATAGTTAATCCTTCTCTTCTGGTGGATGGAATTGTTATGTACAAAGTTGAACAATGAAAGCAGCCTATTTCTCCATGAGAATGGAGAAATATGGAAGCCTAGTATATAAGAAAAGAGAAACACATTGTATATCTCTTAAGAGAAACAGAGAAGGAAGACAGTGTCTGGGTTCCTGATGACTTTCTGTTTCTCTGATCTGGTCCTATTTTGAAATCTAACAGTAGTCTTGACATTAATTTCTTAAGGTCACCCTGTCCTCTTACAATAAATTTCCCTTTGCCTCATCAATGCCATTGTTAATGAAAATAAAACTTCCAAAACACATATTACGCGATGGGTAGGGCTCTAATTGCACTACATCGATTATCTTCCACAAACCTAGCAATAATTCTATGTGTTACCTTATTTTACATGAGAAAACACTAAGGAACAAAGAAAGTTGTATAATTTGCCCATTCTGGTGCCTCTAGTTGGTGAGGAGTATTAGTTTAAGATGTGTTACATTCATGTTTGCTGTGGAATATTTGATGATGCAAAGATGTGTTGAATTATTTTATGTTGCATTTGGTTAACTCTGTAAAGCTGTGTTACTTTGCCTGTCTAAAACACCTAATTTTTAAAAAAGTTGAATGAACAATAGCTAGACAGAAAAGAGAACCAGGTGGGGCTGGCAGGCAGAGAATAAACAGGAGAGACCCAGGAAGTGAGAACAAGGAGCAAGAAAAGAAGGAGAGGAGGGTGCCAGGGGCCAGGCACCCGGCCACCCAGCCAGCCACCCGACCACACGGCCAGCCACCCGACCACCCAGCCAGCCACCCAGCCACACGGCCAGCCACCCGACCACCCAGCCAGCCACCCAGCCACACGGCCAGC
>PVIH01009999.1:0-78499 GCA_004025045.1 Sigmodon hispidus
TTCATGAGAGTTCATGGGCTTTTCTGCAGTGAATCATATATTCAGTCTGATATTTATTGGTTGCCTCTTAGGAAGAGCTGATTTTAAAAGTTTCTTAAAAAGTATTTTATTTGGGGCTGGAAAGATGGCTGAGTGGCTGAGAGCACTGAATGCTCTTCCAGAGGACTCGGGTTCAATTCCCAGCACCCACATGGCAGCTCACAACTGTCTGTAGTTCCAGTTCCCAGTTCCAGGCAAACACCAAGGCAAATAAATAAAAGTTGTTTTTTTTTTTTTTAAGTATTTTATTTAAGCTTGAAATATATTATCTGTATGTTTTCATTCTACGAAAAGACAAGAATTTTCATATACATATTAAGTAGCAAAATACTGGCCTAAGTCCTACCTGGGAGCCTGATGGTATCTGTCTTACGCTTCTTTTTCTGTGATAAAGACCATGACCAGAAGCAACTTGGAGATGGAAGTTTATTTTATCTGACAGTTTACAGTCATTGTCCATCACTGAGAGAAGCCAGGGAAGAAGCTCAAGGCAGGAACCTGGAGGCAGGAACTGAGACACAGGCCATGGAGGAGTGCTGCTTCCTTTACAGGTCGGCTTCTCATGGCTTGCTTGGCCTGCTTTCTTACACAGCTCTGCCCTGGCTAGGCCCTTCTACATCAATTGTTAGTCAGGAAAGTGCCCCTACAGATTTGCCTACCTGCAATCTGATGGAGGTGTCTTCTCAACTGAAGATCCTCTTCCTGGATAACTCTAGCTTGTGTCAAGTTGTCAGAAACCAGCCAGGTTATAGGGTGACATTTAGAATGGAGGCAATGAACACAGTTGCAAGTGCCACTGTTCACTAAAGTGTTGGCTAGTGTTTGGCTCATGGGTTTTTAAATCCCATTCATTTTGGTCTGCATGGGAGGAAGACAATAGACTTGTAGGTCAGAAGATCTAGGACTACTTTACAAGGTCCTTTAACTTTTCTTCTTAAATTTCTTATCTATAAGTCTAGACTCATTAGCACATCTGTGAAATGTCTTTGGCCTGAAGACACCTTAGATGCATGGCTGCATTTTTAACTCTTTGTCTACAGTTGAGAATCTGCTTTGCTTACAAATACCTGTAACAATGGTAGTGTTAGTCAGTGACTTGGGTTATAGATCCTAAGAAGGTTTTATATTTTTTGTTGATGTGTTTGTGTTGTGGCACATGTGTGGCAGCCAGGGGACACCGAAGGAGTTGGACCTCTTTTCCCACCACGTGGGTCTTACCTAGCCTTTACCCTCTGAGCTATCTCACTGGCCTAGGCCTTTTTGTCAAGAAGTTTTCCCATATCTTGTTAGTGCAGAAAAACAGATTTTCTTTAAGATCTTAGCCCTGCTGGATGTATTACTCCAATCTAGCAGATACTTGTCATCATTTATTAGACATTTGTTGTCTTTATCTCCAGTCATTTGGTATAAATAGGTGTCAGATTTCTTTTAGAAGAAAATCTTATGAGACAAAGGGACAAGCAAGTGTGTTGCAGCTTGTGGGGACATTTGTATGCAGGATTTATTCAAGCTTAGCTGGACGTTGGATTCTCCGAGAAGGACCGGGTATCACTATTTTTGTTGCATTCCAGAATCAGGAGGTCTTTCCTTAAGTCAGGAGTGGTTCCTGCCTTTAACTACTTTGGGCCCACGGCAGGAGTGCTACAAATACATTTGAGGTCAAATAAATCTTACACAGTAAGATCTAGGCTAACCTGGGTAGAACTCATTTTAAAATGAACAAAAAACCAGAAGAATGTACTTTTTTTAAATCCTTAAATTGGTTTTGAGTTTGCTGTGTGTGAACTTAGTGAACATGGCTGTTATTTGGAGTTCTGCACTTGACCGCTCAGAGAGGAAGGCACGCCTGCTTTCAGTAGGTCCAGGAAAAAGAAATATCCATGTGTGTTTATGTCTGTGGAGAGGCTATTCATGAAAGCAGCTGGGTTCAGTTGGTGATTTGGATGAAGGGCTGTGGAAGTTCTTCATTGGGTCTCAGGCCTTACTCATTTTCTTGGCGGTTTTAGACAGAGGGACCAATAGGAGCTTGAAGCACCTGGGCAAGTGAAGGGGGTGTGTCCTGAGTGACCCAGTGAGTAAGAGCTGCTGGCAAGAAGCTAATTGTTTCTGTAAATGTAACCCTCATTTCTTAAGCTACTGCTGTGTAAAAGCCCAGCAAAGTTGTAGAAGTGAAATCAGATTACAGGTAGTTTGGCTGGAGGGAGTGGTGGTTGAGACAGGATTTTAAAATATTATTATTTTATCTGTATAGGTATTTTGCCTGCGTGTATATCTGTGTACCACATGCCATACTTGGTGCCTGAGAAGGCCAAAAGAGGGGATCGAGCTGTCTAGAACTGGAGTTACAGATAGTTGTGAGCTGCCATGTGGGTACTGTGAATTGGACCCCAATTCTCTGTAAGAACAGCCAGTGTTTTTAACTACTGAGATCTCCAGCCTGAGACAGGATTTAATTAATGAAACTCAGACTGGCCTCAAACTCACAGTCCTCTACTTAAATCCCACTCCCCAGAATCTGGGATTACAGAGAGGTGTCACTGCACCTGTCTCAGGAATCCAGCTTTTGAAAGGATTATTTATAAAACATATATGGGATGAACAAAAACTCAAAGGCAGAGCCATTAGGGTCTTAAGACTCTTCCCTAAGGTTCCCCCAGGGCTTGGATCCTCTTCCTGTAGAAGAGAGACAGGCCAGTTGGCTGTAATCTGTTCCTTCCCCTCATTGGTACAAATTTACCTTCCATTTTCTATTTGGTTTCAAAAGTAATATTTTCTTTTTTAATCCCCTCTCCTTTCACCGCCCCCTCTTCTCACCCCTTTTCTCCTTTGAGAAGGGACCTTATGTAGCCTAGAATGATCTTACCTTCCGTAGCCCAGACTACATTAAACTACGGCTCCCCCTGCCTCCAGCTTTCTGCACATAACGTTATAGGAGTGTATGCCTGGGTACTATTTTGTTTCCTTATTGCAAATCTGCATACATTTATTATCTCTTACTGTTCAAGAAGAGTTTTCTAAGCTACATTTCTTTGCTAACACTTGTCTCCTTTTTTTTCATGTTCATGGTGACACTACTGTCTGGAACTCAGGAGCCAGCCAAAGGTAAGAGTTCTTCACATGATGCTTATAGAGATTCCTGTGCATATCCCTGAAGTACTAGGCATTTTCTTCCCAGAACTGAAAACGTCTTCTTGCTGGTTTATAAAAGCAGTATAAGCCTTTGGCTGTCTCATGATTCCAAAGCTGCTTATTGGCGCAGTTAGGGATATGGGGCTGTGGAGACCAGGGCACTCTGGCTAGCTCTGCCCAGTTTCCTAGCAACCCAATACAGATTCCTTGTGTGCCATAGTTTAGCATGAAACTGATTGTTCCACACTGTGCTCACTCTGGGCCTATTCAACTCTGCTTCTAGGCAGTAGGGTGCTTTGCCAGACTCATGGGGTTCTGATGGGACCCTGATGTTGGGCTCCAGATTTCTCTAGGGATTGTGCTTACATCTCACATATTGGAATCAAATTCTGAGACTACCCTTAAATTTTTTAAATTATGTTTTAAATTTCATTTTGTGTATGTGCATGTTGCACATCCACAGCACCTGTGTAGAGGTCAGAGGACAACTTTCAGGCGTTGGCTCTTTTCTTACCCTTTGTTTACACTAGGGATTGAACTCAGGCTTGGTGGCAGACCCCTTTACCCACTGAGCCAATTTTGTGTCATAGTTTGACTTCTTTCTCTTCTAAAGGTCTTTAATTTAAAAAAATATATTTATTTTATTTTCTGTGTCTGAGTGTTTTGCCTTCATGTATGTCTGTGTATCCTGTGCATTCATGGTGCTCGTGGGGTTGAGTAGAGGCTATAGGATCCCCTGGGACTCAGTTACAGATGATTGTAAGCTACTGTGTAGGTGCTGGGTAGCCTGTCTTCTGCAAGGCAGCAAGTGTTCTTCACCACTGAGCCCCCATGGCTCTTATTCTTATAGGCTCTCTGAGTCAGCATGGAGTTTGCTTTTAACTGGACAGTTCTCTGAAGTTATTAGAACTTCCAGGAAATTCTGTTTGTCTCCATTCTTGGACTTGTTTTTGTCTTACAGCCTGAGGTTGAGCTGTAACTCTATGCTATTACTGTTGCTGAAATATGTGTAGACATGCCTTTTGGAATCCCCAGTGATCTTTTAAACAGTGTTTGAATATAACACCGGTCTACTTTTGTTTGTGAACTTTGTCTCATTTTCACTATGAAGAAGGTGTCAGGTTAATTTTCCTTTTTCTTGGAACCGAAGCTGGGGGCCAGCAAAGATGTGAGGAAACCATTTAACAGCATCTAAAAACTTGCTATGTTTTATTTGGTGAACTGTTCTCACCGCTTAGAGAGAATGCTTTGAAGACAAGTCTGGAAGGGAAGCCCACATCCTTAAGATTACTTCCTCTGGGGGAGAGGGGAAGTTGGTAAATGGGAGACCTTCATTATTGTGTGTGCACACTCTCACATGCTTACCCTGCCATGTGCTATGTCAAGCTCTTAGAGGTCAAAGGACAACTTTTGGGAATCATTATTTTTCTTTCACCAGTTAAGTCTTAAGAAAGCAAACTCAGGTCATCAGGCTTGGTGGCAAGTACCTTTCCCTTTTGAGCCATCTCATGGACTTTAATCTCATGTATATTTCATGGAATTTGTTTTTTTTTAACACTTTTATTTATTTTTAATTATTTGCCTTGGTGTTTTGCCTGGAACTGAAACTACAGACAGTTGTGAGCTGCCATGTGGGTACTGGGAATCGAACCCTGGTCCTCTGGAAGAGCAGACGGTGCTCTTAACCGCTGAGCCATCTCTTCAGCCCCTTCGTGGAATTTGTTAATGGGGATATGTATTTCTTCTCTATTCTAAATAAAAGAACCAACATTTATTTAGAAAGAAGGGAATAGGGGAAGACAGTGGGGGGGGGGATTAAAATAGCATATGTGTGAAATGGCATGGACACCAAAAAGGAGACCCACTGCTTTTTGTGTACTCACTTAAATAATTTATAATAAAAAAGAAATGGAACCAGATATGGGCGCTGCACACCTTTAATTTCAGCATTTGGGAGACAAAGGCAGGTGTGGATCTCTCTCAAACAAACAAACAACCCCAAAAAGCAAAAAGCCCCAAAAGCTCAGACTCAAGAAGTGTGATATAGTATTTGCTGCTTATAATGGAAAGCTCCCAAAGCAGGAAACCACTCAGATGCAAGCCCTGCTCTGTGCCAAACCTAGCTTCCAATTTAACACCCATTAGTTAGTACAATTAATCTGCTTCATTGTGGGGGCTCAGACCTTGTACGTATTAGACAAATGCCACATCCAAGCCCATTCTTAACTATTTAGCACAACATACTGTTTTGTAAGGAAGCAAAAAAGCATTGCATTAGTAAAGAAGTAAACATAGTCTCTGGAACCCAGTGTCCACGGTACAATGTCTGACAAAGTGGGCGGGCCCTAAACCAGGAAGAAGGCAATAGCTACATAAAGGGCATCATCAGGACATCCTTGACAGTTATTTGTATAAAATACTCATTAATTTGTATTTGTGAATGCAGCATTCATGAATATAGGACAATTATAACTGAATTTATGAAGTTTTGGTCTAGAAGGTATTTGTAGTAATTTTTAAGATTGCTAAGACTGAAAAGACTTAGTGTTTTTGATAAATAAGAACTACTATTTAGTAGTTTTCAGTTCTGCAAACAAGAGTCTCAAACTTCTATGAAGTTTTCTTTCTTTGATTTAAATTGTGCTAGATAAGTGTGTGTAAACTTGGGTAGATACTTTAAAATGGAAGACAAAGACAAGAAAGAGAGACTAAGAATACTAATTAATTACTGTAAGACCCTGCTTTAGAAAACCAACTAACCAAATAGTGAAAACAAACTTCCTTTTTATAGCTGCGCACTCACAGTTGCTACTGTGCTTCCTTTTGATTTACTGTTGCAGATGTTTTCCATGTGAGGTGAATCTGTACCACTGTGTTGTCACTGTGGGATTCTGTGCATCACTCACCCCTATTCTCCGACATCATGTATTGGTGTTTTTATATGAGTGATTAGGCAGCTGAAACATGAGCACAGTGTAGCCAAGCTGCCCTGAAACTTGGCTATTTTCTTACCTTAGTCTTTGAGGTGATGGGGATTACTGGTTCATGCCATAAGGCCTGGCTAATAAGTTGATTGACAATGGTATGCATTAGTATAATGGTAATTGTGATGTTAAGGCTTTGTTCTTAATGCACTCTCTTCATGTTCCCTCTGCAACAGATATTTGCTTATGATCACTGTTTCTGGTCCATGGATGAAGCCGTCCAAGAGAAGTATGCAGGTAACTGAGCACACACACTGTCCTGTGCATGCAGTTAGTAATGTGAAATGTTTGGGTATGTTCTTTACCCACTACCATGATACCATGTTGCACAGATTCTAATTGATCTTATAATATAAACCTGGAGCCATATGTTGGTGTAAATGCTAGAAGATATGAGAGACAGAGGAATAAGCCACAGCCACTTCTCACTGCTACTGAATCCTCAGGCTGAAAGGGGTAAATCCTCTCTCCATGACTCCTCAGACTGAAGAGGGGAAGCGAAGGGAAGTGTAAGGGGGGAACTACCGGCTCCTCCTGCTGCCTTTTGTTTGTTTCTCTGCCCAGCCACATCACTTTCTGTCTCAACCTTCTTAGTGCTAGAATCCCACTGCCTGGCTCCGTTTCTCTTTTAAACTGGATTAGTCTCATGTAGCCCAGTGTGGCCTTGAACTCACAGATATCCAGGTGGATCTCTGCCTCTGTCTTCTGAGTGCTAAGATTAAAACTTTGTGACACCACTGTCTGACCTCTATGGCCAACTCTGGGGCCGGCTCTGTCCCCTGATCTTTAGACAATCTTTATGTGATATACAGTATATCATCACAGCATCATTTGGTGTTACTTTTTAAAAATATATTTATTTTTTATTTTATGTGAATTGATGTTTTGCCTGCATGTATAACTGTGTATGGATGTCTGATCTTGGAATTACAGACAGTTGTTAGCTGCCATGTGGATGCTGGGAATTGAACTCAGGTCCTCTGGAAGAGCAGTCAGTGCTCTCAACCGCTGAGCCATCTCTCCAGCCCCTTGGTGTTACTTTTAAACACTGTCCAGCCAGCTGCTCCCAGCATGTGCTATGGAAGATTTTGTGCTGTCTGGGGAAAGAGAGACTTCAGTGAGATGTTTTTAATGTGAGATGATATATGCTATGACTGTGGGATCTCATGAGGTCATCTAATGGGACCAAGAGCTATATCATAGGCGTGCAGGCCCTCATGATGTCTGTGACGTGGTCTAGAGGAACCTGCTGGGAGCCCAAGTTCTAGTCCTTACAGCTTCTGTGGTGCTCACTAGTTCTCCAGGCCTGCTGGACTGCCTGATTTCCCTCTGCAGCAACCCTCTCAGCTTCCTTTTGCCCTGTTTTACTACTTCCTCAAAGATAACTGTCTTGTCCCCAATTCTCAACAAGTTTAGGATCGTATGACAGCTCTTTGTTCCTTGCATCCCTCCCTGTCTGCCAAGGTCACATGTTTCTAAGCAGTAGTTTTTACACACTGCACATATTATTTTATTGGCTTCTAAGAAAGATCATGGTTAGCAAAAAACAATTAATGTTCCTTTGGTCTCACTGGCCCAGTGGTGACCCCAAGGATCACCCAAATCCAGAAGTGTGACAACTGAGCTTGTAAATTGACTAGAAAGTGAGGTGGATGAAACACTTTTGCTAGGCAGAGCAGCAGCTGGTTCTTGTATTATTTTATGTGTGTGATTGTTTTGCCTGCATGTACGTGTGCCACATATGTGCCTGATGCCCATGGAAACTAGCTAGAAGAGGGTGTTGGATCCCTGGAATTAGAGTTATAGATGGTTTTGAATTGCTGTGTAGATGTTGAGAATGGAACCAAGATTCTCTGCAAGAACAGCAAAGCTCTTAACTTATAGCAATCTTTCCAGCCCCTATTCCAGGATCTCACTCCCTGTTCTAACTGTTGCAAATTATAAGTCATTTAACCTGAAATTTTCATAAGGGAAAAGAAAGAAGGGAATTGATGTGCATTATTTTTCTGAACTCTAAAACACTTTGAGTAAAAGTATGGTATGTAGTTAAATTCAGGCACATATAGGTCCTAATTTTAAGTTTCAGATTTTTAGGGCCAATGAGATGGTTCAGATGGTAAGGGGCTTATATCAAGCCTGATGCTCTAAGTTCAATCTCCAGGACCCACGTAGTGGAAGGAGAGGACCACCTGCTATAGGATGCCCTCTGATCCCCACACGTGGCAGCACATACACACATGATAAGAGAGAAAGTTATTGAATTATAATCGCTTGCTGTGAAATAAACAGCTCAGCCGCTCTCTGCACTGCATGGCTTGATTTGGGTGCCTTGTTCAAGCATGTGTTATAGGGAACCTTTTACTGACTCCTCTTCCCTCTCTAACTAGAAATAACTTGTGGGATAGAAGCTTTTGAGTTAAAAATGTTGTTTAGGGATAAATAAGCAGATTGTTTTGTCATGTTGAGAGATTTGTTTGATTTCTTATTTGTTCATGTGTTCTTTGCCCTTAAAATATCATTAGGTCAAGATGATGTTTTCAAGTGCCTTGGGGAGAACATCCTTCAGAATGCGTTTGATGGCTACAATGCTTGTATCTTTGCCTATGGACAGACAGGTAACATGAACTAACACATACTCCATTTGAGCATCCTTCCATGAGCAAAAGGAAGCCATGTTTACTGGATTGTTTGCTTACTTATCCTGTGTTAGTTTTTCTCACCGGTGGCTAAATTAGGTAGTGACATGTTTTCTAAGATAATAAGTTTATAATAAGTTTAGGATTAAAATCCTTTTACTTTATTGAATCCCCCATGTGAATTCTCCTCCTCCTCTTCCCCCTTCCTCACCCTTCTTTTGTGAAGCTACAGCCATTGAGTTTATTATTTGCTGTGTTTGTATATTGTGTATTTAAGGATCATGACAGAGAATACCACAAGGAAGGAACCCACTTGTGGTGCTGAAGAGATGGCTCAGTGATTAAGAGCACTAGTTACTTTTCCAGAGAGCCTGGGTTCAATTCCCAGAACCTACATGGTGGCTCACAACCATGTGTAACCCCATTTCCAGGGGATCTGACACCCCCTTCTTGCCTCTGCAGGCCCCAGGGATGCAAATGGTGCACAGGCATATGAGTAAACCATCTATACACATAAAGTAAAAAATTAAACAAAAATACATTTTTAAAAGAACATACTTGTTAGTATCTTACTGGTCATAACTGTTAAGGATTTTAGACTTCTATACTTTGTAATAAAGAAAGTGAAACTAGTTGCTTTTGTAGCGGTTCATTATGTGACCTGTCCAACTGGACATTGCTCTTCATAGAACAGTATTTATGATGGATGTGGGCATCTCGTGTGCTGTGTCCAAAAGAACAGAAATTCTGAGCCAGGCAGTGCCGTCTCCTGTCTTGCCCCTGATTCTCACCAGATGGGCCTTTCTGCCTCATCATTTATTTCTTCATTGTGAAATGTTTGTGTAAGTGTTAGCACAGCTCAAATGGAAAGTCGGGAGCCCAGAAATACTGAGTATTACAGCTGGGATCAAAAAGTACTCAGGTAGTCCGGAGCCAATGAATACCACCTTCATAGTAAGTCTATGTAGCACCTTACAGTTCTGTTCCAGGGAAAGGCTTCCCCATTGTAACAGCTCTTCTCCATCAGGGGAGAGATTCCTCAGTAAAGTTGTTACAGTTCTACTTTGGTTTTCCCAGTGAAAGTGCCCTGGCCAGCGGGCGTTTTCAATGTAGGCCTGAATCAGGGGGCGAGACAAATGTGAGACTGGAACTAAGGAATTGAGAGCAGGATGAAATTCCGATCGAGCTCTGAACTTTATTTTTTCTGGCCAGCAGTTAAATTGGGACTCTGTGGACAAACTGCACGTAGGAATAGCAGGAGGATCACAGTCAAAAGGTGTTAGGCACCTGGTTAGGGAGAGGTTGCTACACAGGGTAGGGTTACTATGGAAATCTATCTGTTGTCAGTCAAATGCCTGAAGAGTGTCACCTGCGATCTGGGAGGAGTAAAGGGAAACCGCCTGAATTCCTGGCATAGTTTAACACAGTGGGGCTTCTAGCCTCCTGGCTTTGTCAGTTTTCCCAGCAAAAGTGTTACAGCTTTGCTCTACTCAGTTTTGCTCTGTCCAGCTCTGTTGCTGGTGAAAGAAGGCCCAAACCTCATTCAAAAGAGTTATTGAGAGGGAACAATCCAGGAGAGTGGCTGCCTAACCCCAGGGGTGAGAGAAGACAGCAGGGAAAAGGGCAGCAGCAAACTGAACCCGTGCAGGGTTTATACAGGGCTTCTTAGGGGCAGAGTTCTTCCAGGGAGGAGATTTTCAGATTGGCTAGATCCTGTGCTCAGGGATTGGTTGGTTTTCTGCTCAGGGATTGGGTAATTTTTTCCTGCTCAAGGATTGGTTACTTTTCTACTTAGTTGGTCAGGGGCAGATTTGGCTCTGGCTTCAGGGCAAAATTGTGTTTCTTTCATTGGCTCTTCTTGTCTTTAATTTCAAGACCAGGATATATTTCTTTTCCTGGCTGTGATTCTAGGGCCAAAGTGTGTTTCTTTGACACTGGTTTCAGAGTCAAGGTATATTTCTTTGATTCTGGGTTCAGGGATAAAGTGTTTCTTTCACTGGATCTAGTGTCAGGGCCTGGGTGGATTTCTTTGGCTCACCCTTTTACCCTACAATTTGTATTTTAGACCCTCTCATAGGGTTGGCATGATGGATTATTCTGTGCTCACTTTAGGAAGGGCTAGGAATGTCAGAAGTAGAGCATTAGCTTTTGGAATTATGACAGGTGACATAGCAGCAACTTGTGAGGTTGAAAGCACAGGAATATTGCGAAGCCATTTGGTCCCAGGAGGGCAGATTACACCTGCATGTCACGTGCTGCTTCCGGGCAGTAGGACTGAGGTGATTTAATGCTTTCCCCTTTTCGTTTTGTGTTTTCTGGTCTGCCGTTTATCTATCCTTCCTTCCTTTACTTCTTTCTTTTAATAGGATCTCCTCCTGTATAGCCCAGCCTGGCTTTGGTCTTGCTATCCCCCTGCCTCAGCCCCTGGAGTGCTGGTATTAGAGAGGTGTACTGTCACAACAGGTTTCTGAGTCTTTTTTTTTTTTTTTTTAATGAATATGTATTTCTGTTACAGTGGAGAAAATGCTTGTATATTTGAGGAAGATTATTATCTGTTCAGTGCACTATTACAAGAGGGCAGTAGATGATTTGCCCTGAAGCACTTGGGTACCGATGTCTTTTGTGCTTTGATTTTAGCAGTTAAGACTATCTATGGTAACAGTATGGATTAGATGATTTCTAGCGTACTTATAAAACTTGAAAAATCTTGCTATGTTTTAGGTAATTTTTTTAAAATATGAAGATTACTCAAGGAAGGCCTGTCTGTTCTCTCTCTCTCTCTCTCTCTCTCTCTCTCTCTCTCTCTCTTTTCCTCCCTCCCTCCCTTCTTTCCTTTGAGACATGGTGTAAAGTAGTGAAGGTTGGCCTTGAACTCCTCACCCTCTGTCTCCTGAGTGCTGGATTAGAGATATGGACAATCACAGCTGGTCAGGTTAGTTTGTTTTTTTCTTTCTAGACCATGTTTAGTTCTATTTTACACAAGCAATAAAAGTGTCTGCATGTTCCATTCTCATTATGCTTGGATGCATCTCTTATGCTATTCACATATGTGAATATTTATTATATTTTATGCATTTTGCTAAATCCTAAAAATATAAGTAGTAGAAATAGGGTTAAATGCCTCTAAACTTCTCCAAGAGGTAATGACAGCTTCTTTTCCTTTTTTCAGGGTCTGGAAAGTCTTATACCATGATGGGCACAGCTGACCAACCTGGACTAATCCCCAGACTCTGCAGTGGACTCTTCGAACGAACCCAGAAGGAGGAGAATGAAGAACAGAGCTTTAAAGTCGAAGTGTCCTACATGGAGATTTATAATGAAAAAGTCCGAGACCTTCTTGACCCCAAAGGGTAAAAAGCTTAGAGCCTTGTGTCCTTTCTTGAAACAGACAGAGTAGATTGGCTTTGGAGAAGTCTGTAATTTAACTGTAGTGGAGAACGATCTAGCCATGCTGTTTGTGATTTATGTTTACACGGATCAGCTTCCCACAGCTAGTTCAGGGTCTTTAGAGCAGGCAAAGTGATGGTGCAGGTCTGTACATGTGCCATGCTGCCTCTTCTCTCTCCCAAAGCCACAGACAAGACAAAGGTGGCGAGAGACAGTGATTTAATGTGAGTGTGACTGTAGCCTTCAGTGATTCAGCTTTTTTTTTAAAGATAATAAATTTTGGGGTGGATTTCTGTAGTTTTGTTCCAGGTGTAAAGGAGGCAGGTAAACTGGGATCTTCAATTGGAACTGGTTTGAAGGTAGTTAATCTGAAAGCCTCCTCCCCTTTTTGGGGTAGGAAATGCCCTTGATTTTATGGGGTTGACTTTGAAAGAGAACTGCTTCAGAGCATAAGGAGGCCTTCAGAATTGCTTTGCTCACCCTGCAGCCACATGAAACTGAATGAGGAGAGTAAAAGGTAGCTGAGGAACCTATGTACTGCAGGGGGCGAGGAGAAGAGAGTGGGAAGCAATGACTATGGCTGTTGAGACCACGTTCACCAGGCTAGAGAGCCGTATAGGCAGGGCTTACAGCCCAGGATCAGACAGTGAGTTGTGTTTGGGTGAGGAAGGTGGTCTAGCAGAGATGATGTGAGAAACAGAGAATCCCAGTGGGGCTCATTCAAGAGCAAATCGATCTCAGTCCCTCACAGCCACAATCTGCAGGCTGGAGCTTGAGTTGACAGTTGATAGCCTGTCCATACTTTACCTACCCATTGCTTATCCAGTCCTTCTTACATACTAGGCAAATACATCCATACATGTAATTGAGAGGAACAGATCATAGTATGCAGAGAATGAGTTTTGCAGACAAGTTAGATGGCATGCAGTCTGCTTTTCACTTGTGAGGATTGCTAACACAACAGAGACTGACAAAAAGGAAGGAGGGCCTTTTCCATAGCCAGGAGAGGATTCCATAGAGGTGCTTGATGGTTTATATGCCGAGTAGGAGTTTGTCTACTGAGAAGCTAGGTAGAAACCATTCCTGTGTAGGTGCAGCCTGTGGAAGTGTGTGAACATCACCTATTTACAGGATGATCAGCATTCAGTGCAGCTGGAGGGTAGGGTCTGTAGAAGCCAAAAATGTCATAGAAGGAGCCAGAGATGGGAGGTCAGGCACTAAGATTTTGCTTCCTGTGCACTTTTAAATTTTGCCTTTATACTTTTCTTGTATTTTGACCTCTGTAAAGATGACCAGTTTCTTTGAGATCTAGCTCAGATCTGCTCTTTCCAGGAGCAGTCAACTGACTGGCTTCATAGCTGTTCATCCCTGTGTTTTACATCCCCCAGTGGACTAGCCCGAAGCCTGCTAGTCAGATGTGTTTAATCTTTAGTGGTTTCTTGTTTGTTTTGCATGTGGTTTAGTGCACAGCACAGGGCCTTTGGAGTCACACAGCTCAGGATACAGGTCCTCTTTTTACTGGTTGAGCAAATTCCTTGCACTTTCTAGGTGAACTACATAGGGAATGATAGATGCTATTACACAGTATCCCAGAGGACTGTTGTGAAGATTAAGAATGTGATATATCTGAGGTCTCAGGACTTCTGGCACACAGAAAGGGCTCAATGTGTTGGCTATGTTTTTTTTTTTTTTTTTTTTTTTTTTTTTTTTTCTATGAAAGTTTCTTGAAGATCTTTAAAAAAATAGTTTCCTGTTTTTAACATCAAACCTTTTTATTTGTGTGTGTGTTTATGTGTGCGCATGCACATGTGTGGTGCCTATTGAGGTCAGAAGAAGGAATGGGATCCCCCTGGAGTTGGAGTTACAAGTAGTGAGCAGTCTGATGCCTGTGTTAAGAGCTGAACTCCAGCCCTCTGCCAAGAACAGCAAACAGTCCTAACAGCCAAGCCATCTCTCCAGACATTACAAACATTTCTTTTCTAAAAAGTCAAAGTAATTGGATTAAAAGTTTTAAATTAGATTTCATTTCAATTAGAGTATGAGAAAACTTCATTTTTAAAATTCAAGTACTGATTTTATTAATTCAGTGACTATCATGTATAATAATATAATCTTGTTTTGCTTGAGGCATAATTAGTATATATATTGTCTTTAAGAAAAAGAGGGAGGGGGCTGGAGAGATGGCTCAGAGGTTAAGAGCACTGACTGTTCTTCCAGAGGACCTGAGTTCAATTCCCAGCAAAACCATATGGTGGCTCACAACCATCTATGATGAGGTCTGGTGCCCTCTTCTGTAAAACTGTATGCATAATAAATAAATAAATCTTAAAAAAAAGAAAGAAAAAGAGGGAGGAAGGCTGGAGAGATGGCTTAATGCTTAAAAGTACTAGTTGCCCTTTCAAAGAACATAGGCTCATTTTCTAGTACCCACATGGTGGTTCACATTATCTGTAACTTCAGATCCAGGGGACCCATGTCCTCTTGTGGCCTCTGTGAACCCCAGATGTACAAATGGTTAATAGTTGTGCTGACAAAATACCCATAGCCATACCCATAAAAAGGGGAGAGGGTGGAGCACTGAGGAGCGAGCTTAGCTCGGAAAGTACTTGTCGTGGAAGCGTGGGAACCTGAATTGGATCCCTAGAACCCATGTTAAAAGAAGAAAATGTCCATGTGTGATGATGTGTGTTTGTAATTCAGTATTGAGGAGGCAGAAACAGGCATAGCCTCTGGCCTCCATAGGTACACACCTGTTCACATACAGGACTACACACAAATGAACTTGCACATATACCTACCCACATACATACACACACATAAAAACAAAAAGGAAAAGTGAAAAGCTAAAAGTTAATCAGGGCTAAGTCCTGGTGTCAGAGGTGAGCAACAATCTAAATCTTGTGCTGTGTCTACTTTGGCTGAACTCACACCACATTAAATGACCACTTGACATCATCTGCATTCATGTAACAAGTTAATGGTAGAAGATTCTGCATCATTACGAAATACTAAGCTGTGACCAATATGCTGAAAGACAGTAAAGCCAGGTTCCCCACTCCCTCAGTACCTCTGCTCGATTTCCATAGGGTGGGTGAAGCAGATATAGTCCAGGTTCCCTGGGATTTTAGTCTTTGTGTTTACCACCATTTCTTCTTTTTCTCCTATTGCTCTTTGTTATCTGTACTGTGTCTCCAGGCCCTGCTGTTCCCGGTACTGTGTCTCCTTACCTTGCAAGTCCTCCTTGGCACCTTAGTTCTATTTCTACTTTGTTAGACTCTTAGGTACCAAGGATTGTAGACTCCCAAATTTATTAATACAAGGCATTTTTGCTCTCGTAGAGCCCAGCATCTAATAAGTTCTAATTCATGATAGGAATGAGCAGGCTGAGACAAGACAAGAGACAGGAACATATGCAGGAGTGTGGATGTCAGGCTGAGGAGCATACATTGTAGGTACCAAAAGACTGCCACAGAATTTTAAATGCTCTAACTTTTTATTTATTTATTTGTAAAAAACCCATTATCTTTCAGTGGACAAATGAATACATAATACAAATAAACAAAAACAAAACAAAACATAGTCACCTGGAAATTCACTACTAGTAAATACTCTTTTTAAAAAATAATTTTAATTGACAAATAATACTTTCATCTATAGAGTACAGTGAGATATTTTTGTGATGTATAGACACTATAAAATGGCTTCCTCAATCTAGTTATTTATCTGTTACCTCAACTGTCATTTTTTTTTTTTTTGAGAAGGGGAGGATGATGATGTGAAATTCATGCCCAGCGATCTTGAATTATGATTTGCATGATGACTGACTGTAGTCACCATGCTGTTTGTGGGTCTCAGGCTTTACTCCTCCTGATGAAAACGTGGTGCCCTTTAGCCAGCATCTGCTCAGGTGTTCTTGGTGTTTTTTACTTAAAGCATTGAGAGTGCCATAGCTGCACACTTGTTGGGAGGTTTGTTTTAGAAACTAGTGAACATTTACTTCTTGTTTTATTAAATCTCTTTGCATTTATTGGAATGATCATAATCCCCCCTTTTCTCTTGTGTATCAGACCCTTCTTGTTAGAAGAACCAGACAATCCATAAATAAGCTCAGTAGTGTGTCTTTAAATCGCCGAGAGAGTTGCTTGTTATCTTTGTTTCTTTGTTCACGGCTGAGCTGGGCCTGTGGTTTTTCCTTCTTGTACAGTTAACACTTACAGTTCTTCTGTCTTGGGGCTGGTTCTGTGATATGACAAGGAGATTGTTGGTATTTATTTGACTCTGCATTCTTTGTGGTAGTAAATAGACTTCCCACGCTTACCCTTTTGAGTGATGTGGTATTTTACCACATTATCAAGCATTTCTTCCCAGCAAGGTTTTAAAGTTAGGTTTAAATCCTTCAGGGATTCAGTCAGCTGCTCTTTTCTTTTAGGGTTTCTTTCTGAAGGAAGTGTACATTCTGTGAAGCACAGTTGAGTCCTTTTTATTAAAAAAAAAAAAAAAAAAAAAAAGCAGTCACTAATGGATTGTGTCTTTGTCATGAACAGAAGCCGTCAAACATTGAAAGTGAGAGAGCACAGTGTGTTGGGACCCTATGTGGATGGACTTTCTAAGCTGGCTGTCACAAGCTATAAGGTAAGGGCATTATTTATATAAATAAGCTGCCTTAATTTACTGTAATTTTGGCTCGTTAATGTATCTTTATTTTCTAAAACTTTTATTTTTTTTTTACGTGTATGAGTGCTTGCCTGCATGTATGCCTGTGTACCATGCCTGTGCCTCATGCCTCTGAGGCCAGAAGAGGGCATCAGATCCCCTGGAGCTAGAGTTACAGTTTTGTGAGTTGTTATATAGGCACTGGGAATTGAACTCAGATTTTCTGGAGCCATCTCTTTAGCTCTGGGTTATATCTTTAAAATTAAATTTATAATACCATCATTTAGTAACCCACTTTTACAAAAAAAAATTTCAAAGCAAGATAGAAGCTAGCCAGTAAATGTTAGCTAAATATAATGGGACCGATGTGGGTTGTCAGAACTAATGGTTCCAGAATGGGCCTGGGAAAGTTCTGGAAAATGTTTTGCCTGTGGTGATATTTTTGTAGCTGATTACTTTGAGAGTATTTGTTCTGTTAATTTTTACTAAATATCATTCTTTTTAGTTTATGCAGAAATATAATTATATGACTTATGAAATTTTTCAGTATTTTTGGCAGATTTAAGAATGTGTTTAACTGTATATATCATAAAAACATAACAGGATTTTAGTAATGTTTTTGTGTGGATTATTACATGTTCTGTTGTTATGTATCCTTAGTGTCTAGGAAGTACCTGGCATATGGTAGATGTTTTAGTATGAGTGAATAAATCAAAGAGTAAGCAATGATTTAAACAAAAAAAGTCTGAAACAGGTACTCTGAGGCTGGTGTCATGGCTTCAAGCTGTTGGTAGGGACCTCAGGTTCTTCCCCTCTCCATAGGGAGATGCTATAATGTCCAGGCTTTCCTAATGCCTCTTACAGAGCTATGATGCACGCCTACTTCCATTAAGGAGGATCACCCAAATGGTCTGTGTTATACTTAGTTAATTATGTGGCCAGGCTGGGCTGCAAAGACATTTGGGGATGCAGCCTCTTGGTTCTGCCACAGTAGTCTTAGCTGGAGAGAGGGCTCCTCACTGGAAAGAACACTAGGTGGTGGAGGCAGCTGGGTAGCATTTTCAAACATTCCATCCCTCGGATTCCTCATCTCACAAGTCCTTTTAGATGACTTTGCTATGTGTGTATTTATTCATTATTTTTTGTGACGTCAGGGGTTAGACCCAGGACTTTGTCACACTAAGCAAGCCCATTGCCCCTGGGCTCCTTTCCCAGCCCAGATCATAATTTGTATTATAATTAATGAAGCTAAAGTCAGATTGCTTCAGTCACTGTTTCAGAGCTTGTAGCTTTTGGGAGTGAGAGAAAGACAGGGTCTCACTGTGTCACCCTTGATGACCTAGAACTTCTGTGTAGACTAGGCTGGCCTCAAGCTCCCAGAGATGTACTTACTTTGCTTCCTGAGTGCTAAGGTTAAAGGTTTGTGTCATTAGGACTTGCCCCAGAGCTTGTAACATTTGGAGAAACTGAGCCCTAGTTGCACAGTCCTTTAACGTCTGCTCTTTAGGTGGCTGCTGGTGCGGTAGGATCGACAGGTTAAGGCCTGAGAAACTTCTTAGGCCCTGTCTCAAAAAGCAAGAACAGAGCTAGAGATACCTCTGCATTTATATAGCATGTATGAGGCCCTAGGTTCAGTTCCAAGTACTGCCCCCCCAAATCTATAGCAATTTTTTTAGTATGCTTGACTTTGTGCTAACTTTTTAAAGCAGTACTGTTAAATATATACTTGTTATATATATATATATATATATATATATATATATATATATATATATACTGTTAAATATATACTTAATATGTTTGGATGAAGGGTTAAAATCCTTTTTTTTTTCTTTTTAGATAATTTATCCTAATAAAACTCATTGCTTTTGAAATTAAATGTACTTAGTTTTTTTTTAACTTCTGAAGTAGGTAAATATCAGCATCTCATGTCACTGAAAAGTACTATTTCTCATGTTGTGTATGGCTTACCTGTGATGCAGTATTGTGGAGACAGAGGCAGGAGGATCACAACTTTGAGGCCAGCCTGGACTACATAATCAATTTGAGGCCCGCCTGGGCTACTTTGTAAGATCCCATCTGTGAGTTGAGGGAATCTAACTTTTAAACTTTTTTACGCCAAAGCTGCAGTTTGCTTCCGAGTCTACAGTAAATAATGTATTTTAGTTATTTCTCAGAAATAGTCTGGGTTGTTATATTCTTGCTGAAAAACAAAATGTAACCTCTAAAAACTTGGGTGCTTGTGGTAGTGTGGGAGAGTGGTCATGCTTACTCACAAATAACAGAATAAGTGCCGGTATCTTGTTTCTACTTAGGATATTGAGTCTCTGATGTCTGAGGGCAACAAGTCTCGCACAGTTGCTGCAACCAACATGAATGAGGAAAGCAGCCGGTCCCACGCAGTCTTCAAAATCACCCTGACACACACTCTGTATGATGTGAAGTCTGGGGTAAGTAGCTTCTGAGGTGGCCATGGCTTAGCCTGTGCTCTTTGATGCTGGTTAAATTAAAGGCTCAGTACTGACTAGGTCAGGACAAGGGCCACAAGGTCCCGACTAGGATAGAAGCTGCTCTCAGGTGGTTGCAGTGCTGTTGGGACACCCCTAGAGGGCTGGGTCTACAGCCACTCCTAAAGCCACAGGGACACCCACAGCAGAGTCGGAATAAAGAGATTGCTTCTGTCAGTGCAGCTGCCTCTTAGACCCCAGTAGTTGTAGAGTGTCCTGGAAATCCTCTGACTTTGTGACCTGCCTGATGGTAGTAGAAAAAAAGCCAGGAAAACACTTGACTTCTGCTTTCCAGTCTTCAGCAAGAGGGTCTGAAAGAACCTGAGTTATGTCCTGAGGCCTGGCTACAAGGGAGTCATGGACTAGGCCTGGATCCTCCCTCTCCAGAGAGAGGGCAGTGACCTGGCCCTGCCACAGCAGCTGTGCATTTACACCGATGGCTGACTTCAGCTGACATCTTTGGTGGGGATTCCTGCTATAGCCTGCATCAGGGAAACATGCCATAAAATCATGCTACACTAGAGTGTGTGTAGGATGCCCTTGGAGCGTTTGTTTGGAGCCTTGTGTAGATTTCAGGCCTTTACATGTTGGGAACATGTTTGCTGACTCCCCTACCTTTGTTCTGTCACTTCATGTGAGGAGTGACGCACAATGTCCACCCTCAGGACATCTGAAATAATCTCCTGGCCAGGTGCTCCAGGTTGGCAAGGTTTTCCTTTACTGAAAAATCATTCTTTTCTTCGTCACACCAAGATCATTGTTAAAAACAAAAAGGTTTTTGTTTTTGATTTTCTTTTTTTAGCATAGCAATACTATACTTAAGGTTTTTTTCCTTAATTAAAAATATTTTTTGATTTGGGAAGCAAAATATTTTTTATGCTTATTTTATGGAGATAAATAAATGTGGTTTTTGCAGTCCTGAGACCAGAACCCAGGGTTTTCTTCATTTTAGATAAACATTCTGCCACTGAGCAACCTTCCCAGCTAGATGATTTTTAAGATTTTAAAAGGAAGTTTTCAAAATGGTCGAATCTGCAGATTCTGACATTGCTTTCTCATGTTTTTGTTTTGATGATGAGGTAAAATAGAAAACTTATCATGTGTTTGTGATCTGGTGGAGGGAAACATCACTGTCTAAGACCACAGCTGATGGGAGGAAACTAAGGCTGATTAGCCTCAAGAGAAAATGTTTTTGACCTTTTGAGTGATTCTGTTATTACAAAAGTCAGGTTTTTTTTTAAAAAAAAATATTGACCAACAATGTAACTATTTTGTCTCCAGATTACTGGCTAGTATTTATGAAATTTTAAGTACAATATGTCTGAAAATTTTACCAATTTTTTCAAAATGTCCGGTTTTGCAGCATTTTCCCTGAGTTCATCTGCTCCCTTGTTTGCTAACAGCTGGGTTAGCAAATTCTGTTAGTTCTGTGCTTGGAAGTGTTTCTCTGCAGTGTTTAGTAGCTGCACAAAGTGATTTTGCAGTAACGACAGATAACTTTAGCAAAGACTGCAGACAATAACCCATTTGAAGGAGTCTGTGTGTTTTCAGCGTTCATGGGCAGACTCATTTGCTAGCATGTGCTGGTTTTCTTTGCAGACCTCTGGAGAGAAGGTGGGCAAGCTGAGCCTAGTCGATCTAGCTGGCAGTGAGCGAGCCACCAAAACTGGAGCTGCAGGTGACAGGCTGAAGGAGGGCAGCAACATCAACAAGTACGCCTTCCTGACTCACACCCTCCAGTGTTCATGGAGTTGATAGAAGAATAGGGGACCGTCTGTGGGAACTGGAATAAGATGATTCTGGAACAATTGAAGAAATGATGAATAAGCAGTTTAGATATTTTTTCTTGGGTTTTTCCATGAGCTCAGGCTCATTTTCTCATTTGGGATTTGTTTGATGGGACTGAGGAACACAGCACTCTGTCAAGTCCCGGGCTTCTCAACAATGGTGCGATTGACACTGGAGCTTAGATGACTCCTTGTCCGTGGAAGTGGAGGATGCTGTGCATTGTGGGATGTTAGATAGCATCCCTGGTGTTCACTCACTAAGTGATGTTAGTATCTGCTAACCTCCAGTATGACAGCCCAGTCTCCTTGTGACTTACCCATGGAGCATAGTCATCCTTCACTTGAGAACCACTAGCCTACATAGCAACAAAGCCACTGACCATCCATCTCTGAGTGAATGTGCCAGCCACATTCCACTGTCACTTCATGCCTGCTGCTGTGTTTGTCAATGTGTCAGAAGCAGCACTTTATGAAGTAGTGCTTCCCTTGCCAACTAGATCACATATATGGTTCTGCCTGAGGCTAAATCATTACCTCTTCATGCGTTCAAGCCTTCCCTGTCCTCAGGGTTCCCACAGCCATGACTCTATGGAGATAGCAAATGGGGACTGTGGAGCAGGTCTCTAGTACTGGCGTCTAGACTGACTTGTGCAGATGTCAGTTTACTTTAATTAGGACTTTGCCTTGGCTATTCTTCTTGAAGATGTCTATTGTTTATATTATTATCTTGACCTGAAGTTTTACAGTTCATATATTTTACCTGCAAAAATGAAAGACATAGTGCTAACTAAGCATTTTTATTGCTTCAAGTAGCACAGATGGACAGGAGCTCAGTCTTCAGATCAGACAGCAAAGTGCTGACCACCCCACTCCTCACATGCAGGCACAAGGGCACCTTGTTGTCCATCCTTGCCACTGATGGGACATTTGATATGTTTTGGTTTAGATAACTGTGGTTTTTGTTCTCTGCAGGTCCCTCACAACCCTGGGTCTTGTTATCTCGGCCCTAGCTGATCAGGGTGCTGGCAAAAACAAAAGCAAATTTGTTCCCTATCGAGACTCAGTTCTCACGTGGCTGCTCAAGGTGAGTCACTTTCTCTATCCTCCATTAGCACAGTTTCTGTTTGCATTCTTGTCCTCCAGAGTCTGCATGGGAAGGGGTTGTTGGATACACAGTGGCCCCTGGAGATGGAGTGGGCAAGAAGAACCTAGTGCTGCGGGAGCAGTGTGGTCACTGCCTGGCACTCTTGTCCGAGCTGCTCTGTCATGCTCACAGAAACCTTTGTCTAATAGCTTGGGCTAATTTTGTGTTTCTTTCTTCCATGAGTCTTTGGTTTCTTTCCCTTTGCAAAGCTTCTGCTAATGGAGAGTAGAGCACATAGCCATTTTGTCCCTGTGAATGAGTGAGGGACAAAAATGTGAAAGGAAAAGCCTCTGTGAAGTGCTTTGAGGGAGTAAGAGGAAGGAGACTCTCAGTGAGAGGTGAGCATGGAGGGTTAACGTACAAGTTTGTTGGGGATTTCACAACAGACAGGTCTCCTGGGGCCTTCCTGGAGGTGTTGTGGGGAAGGGGGTGTCAGGCCCCAAGTTAGAGCATGTAATTTAGGGGCAACTTTATAAAGGTGTCATTGTGGAACAAAAGCTTTTGCTTTTTTAATAATACTCTTCATGGTCCATTGAACAGAAGTAGGAGAGCTGGTACATAGTTAAGAATGAGTTCTATTCTTCTAGAGGACCTGAGTTCAATTCCCAGCATCTATGGAGCACAGCTCACAGCTGCCTGTGACTCCAGTTCCGGGGAATCTGACACCCTCTTCTTCTGGCCCCCAAAGGTGCTGAACTCACCTACATAAATGCACAGACATGCAGACAGTTAGAAACAACAATGACATCAGAGAGGAAAGTGGAAGGAACTTGGTGTTTGGCTTAGTTTAGTGATGGTTCATTCTCTCATTGGTGAGAAGGAACTGCACTCCATATTTCTCACTACAGTGAAACAAGGGCCCCAAGAACCTTAGTACAGGTGCCACTGCTGGCTGAGTTGCTGTATGTAGAGATCAGCCTTTGCCAAAGGAAATAACGTCCTTCTGACTGTACATACTCAGGGTCCTTCTCCTCCTCTTCCTCCTCCTTTTTTTCTTTTTAAGACAGGGTTTTTCTTTGTAGTTCTGGCTGTCCTGGAACTCTGTGTAGACTAGGCTGGCCTTGAACTCAGAGATCTGCCTACTTCTGCTTCCTAAGTGCTGCGATTAAAGGTGTACACCACCACTGCCCACCTACACTTGGGTTCTTAACATCCTTTCTACATCTCTTTTTGAAATATTGTTTACATAATTGCAGTAAGTTTGATAGACGTCTAATGCTAAAATTGGGTACATTGCTGCAATGAACAAATAGATGGCTTCCTTTGGCTAGAAAGCAATAAAATGCAAAATTTTAAACAGGCAAGAAAATTTTTGATAATTAAAAAATCACTGTGAACTGGACATCCCAGCACTAAGGAGAGTGAGGCAAAAGGATGGCCTGTAGTTTTTGGCTACATAACAAACACTATCTTTTCTAACTTTTCAAGAATTACTTTTGAATGATTACTATAGACACTTTCTAGCAGGGAATATGTCAGGAACTAACATGCATTGCCCATAGCTTCAGAAAGAAAATCTGATAAGGTTCTTCCCCCTCAGACCTTCACAGAGATATTTCTGACCGTGCATGAACATTTCCTTAATGTGCTTGGTTTAAAATCAGAATCTACATGCTCCCTATGACTTCAGTTTAATCAGTAGGCCATCTCCTCATGTTGGTTCAGTTGGCCGCCATCAATTACCAAGTGGCTGTCACCCCTGTTTCAGGAGAATCGGGTCACAGGCAGCCATGTCTGCTCTGGCTGGTTTGTGTAACGCTGTGCTCCTTAGTAAAGATCCTTGGAGAGGCTGTCCACTTTACCTGTTTTTTCAAATTAAATTTAGTCTGTAATTGCAACTTCTTTGTGGTGCTTCAGATTAAGAATGAGGCGTGCTTGTGTGGTTTCTGTCATTAGTTTTCTTCTCCTTAAGACTCACATTGTCTTTTCTATGTCTTCTTTGACTTTACACCAAGAACCTAAGTAGGGATTTAACAGTACTCCAGAGCTGTTCACCTCCACCCAGTGCATAAATTCTCAGTTCTTTGTAAGTGGCCATCAGGTTGTTGCTTTCCTCCTTTAATTCCCACCCCACCCCCAATCCTGCCCCCTGATTCTCTCTTAGTACTGGGGTGAGATAGCACATCCCCCAGTATGACTTCCACCTAACCCATAAAATAGCTCACCATTTTTAAAAATTAGTGCTTTTGCATTTTTTTAAAGATTTATTTGGAGGCTGGAGAGATGGCTCAGCTGTTAAGAGCACTGACTGTTCTGGAGGACCTGAATTCAATTCCTAGCATCCACATGGCAGCTAACAACTGTCTGTAATTCCAAGATCTGATACCCTTACACAGTTATACATGCAGGCAAAACACCAATTCACATAAAATAAAAATAAATATTAAAAAAAAAATAAAAGATTTATTTGTTATGTATACAGTGTTCTGCCTGCATGTATGCTTGCAGGCCAGAAGAGGGCGCCAGATCTCATTACAGATGGTTTGAGCCACTCTCTGGTTGCTGGGAACTGAACTCAGGACCTCTGGAGAGTAGCTAGGCTCCGAGCCACCTTAGAGCAGCCCTGCCTTTTTTTTTTTTTTTTTTTTTTTTTTTTTTTTTTTTTTTTTTTTTTTTTTTTTTTTTTTTTTTTTTTTTTTTTTTTTTTTTTTTTAACTTCCTATTGATTCTTTGTGAGTTTCACATCATACACCCCAATTCCACTCGTCTCCCTGTCCCTCTGTATCCGTTCTCCACCCTTGCAAACTCTCCTCCAAAGACTGTAAGAAAAAATTAAAAATTAAACAATAAAAATAGAAATTAAAAGGAAAAAATCTTGAAGTGGAACCGCAGTGTGTCACCCAGTCAACCCTTTTGAAATGGGTCAGCTTTTAAAGAAACATTAAAGGGTATGTCAGAGGTCAGCCTTGGGTATCATTCTCAGGAGCTCTTCTCCTTGGCTTTGAGCCAGGGTCTCTTCCTGGGATCTGGGCTGTGGTAATGAGGTTAGGTTGAGCGGCCAGGGTGCTCCAGAGATTTGCCTGTCTCTGACTCTCCACTGCTGCAGTCATGGGCATGCGCCACCACACCAGGTTTTTATGTGGGTGCTGGGGTCACACTCAGGGCCCCATGCTTGGGAGTTAAGACATTTACTGACTGAGCTATCTCCCCAGCACTAAATCGCTCATTTTTTACAAGATTTGCATGGTTAGTTTGTGTTTGAATGGCATTTACATAATATTTGTGCCATACACCTGATGTTTATCACTGTCTGAGTGTGAATCTCTTCACCCCAAGTCTGGTACTGTGTGCCCAGCTCACTTTGTGAGAACTAGCTCCTGTTTTTATTTTTAATGTAAGTTCCCTAGTGAATGTCATGTGGGTCTCTCACTTAGCTGATAGCCATTTTCCTTGGACTTCTTTGTCCAATGCACTCTGCACATTTTCTCAATTCACTAGAGTTTTGTCTCTTCAGTAACTGTCCTCTAGGCCCTTAGAATCAAGGCCAAGTTCTTTAGTGAGTGGCTGACAAAGGCCTGCTGAGGCTGACCTTTCCTCTTAGCTTTCATCCGGTGCTCGCTGGAGTGGGAGATTATAGTTGAGTGACGATGGCTGCCTACCCTTTCTTACCCTAGGGCTTTATGTATTTGCTTATTTTTTCCAGACAGAGTTTCTCTGTGCAGCCCTTGCTATCTTGAAACTTACTCTGTAGACCAGGCTGGCCTCGAACTCACAGAGATCCGCCTTGTGCCCCTTCCTTGCTGGGATTAAAGGTACACACCGTAGTTACTTCCATTTCTTCTGGTCCTCTCTCTTGTAGCAGCAGTGCTGGGTCACCTGGAGGTCTGCAGTATTTTTCTTCTGTGGTGGGTTCGTTCCTCTTTTGTGGACCCTGCGTTAGCTCTTCTTCAGGGTTGCCTCTCCCACAGGAAGGGAAGAACAAGCAGTCCTGCTCTGCTCTGACCTTCGGCTAGGCTTTCTCAGCAGAATAATGAAGTAATTTGATTAGATGACTTCAGAGTTCTTTCAGCTTGAAAAGAAAAATTCTGACTTCTAAAATGAAATTTTTTCCCAGTGTCCATTTAATTTGCATTGCCACATTTGAAACAAAGGTGCTTGGATTTGCTTAATTAAAGAGTACACAATAAGCTGTAAACTCTCTTGGATGCCTTCCCATTCTTTTGTTAGTTCCCTTTTTGTTCCAGGCAGTATGAGCATATTGCTGCTCCACGGTCATTTAGTAAATCAAGCATGGGTGCCAGCTTTCCTTTCTCAGCCTAAGCACAGTGGCAGCACACTTTCGTCCCTGGTAGTTTTGTTACAAGTCCCATTTGTTGACCGTGTTTGCTGTACCTATGGTGTGGGCAGACTGCAGTGGCACTTAGGCGGATGTGTGGCTTTGCTGGGGGCTGGAACTGCAAGTTCTGAGACTTTCCTGTCCCATCTTAGTGTCATTAATCTGCGGACAAACCTGGAGCACTGACATTGTGACATCAGCTCTAGGGTGGGAAGAGTGAGAGTCTAGCAGCCCTGGCGTGCACTCCTGACAGTCCAGGTTGCCTTCACTTCCTGCCTCTCTATACTCGAGAACTTACCTTCTTTAATGTAATCATCTCTGTTTTTCTTTGAAAAGCCACATTTTCAGTCCTGGATGAGTAAGCATACATATTGTCTGTGATTGTGTTAAGCTGTTGAGGCCTAGGGAATTAATTTTGTTTCTAATATCAGGATAGAATAGTCTGCATCAGTGTCAGCCCTCAGGCCTGAAGTTGCTGTGGTTGCTAAGAGCTTGTTGTGGGTGGCTGTGTGTGTGGGGGGGGTGGGTCTGTTTGGAATTGAAGTTGGAAATACCAGGGGTGGAGTATTAGTCTGCTAGCTCTAGATTGTTAGGCAGGTTGTTGGTAGGTTTTTCTTGTTTGTTTTTGTCTTTAGAACAAACCTGTTTTTTCACTAGTAGAGTGGGAATACTAATTGAAATTTTAAAAAGGCAGAGAACTGCATAAAACTACAAAAATTTCTAACAAATTCTATTTTTATTAAAATTGCAAAGACTCTGTTTCAAAATTAGGAATGTTCTAAAGGTGAATATTGGCCAGAGTCAGGTCAGCCTGCTTGTGATGTAGTGAACATTTCTCTGAACTCTGAATTCTGAAAGTCTGTCATCCGCTGAGATTGCATTTCTGAAAGAGAACATTGAATCTTCATGTGTTCATGTACGTGTGGGTTCATGTGCATGCGTGTGTGCATGCGAGGGCCAGGTGAACCTTAGGTGGTGTTCCTCCAACTCTGTTTACCTTTAAAAACATTTATAAAATTTTGTTTGCATGTATATAATGTTTGCCCATGTAAGTTTATATGCATCACAGACATGTAGGAGCAGCAAAAGACATCAGAATCCCCTGAAACTGTAGTGGACCACCTTGTAGGTGCTGTGACTTGAATCCAGGTGTTTTCTGAGCTGCTGAGAAGTCTACCTAAGGAGTAACCTATTTTGAAGACAGGGTGTCTCACTGGCTTAGAGCTCATCTAGGGGTTAGGCCCTCCAGCAAGTCCCAGGGATCTGCTTTTTCTCCACCTGCCTAGCACTGAGATTGCAAGTGTGCACTATCATGCTTAGCTTCTTTTTCTCTGTAGCCTTGCTGTCCTGGAACTCCCTCTGTAGATCAGGCTGGTGTCCAACTCAGTAAGATCTACCTGCTTTTGCTTCCTGAGTGCTAGGATTAAAGGCCTGCACCATCACCACCTGGCACATACTTAGCTTTTTGCACGGGTTTGGGAGACTGAATTCAAGTCCTTGCATTTGCAAGGCAAGCACTTTGGTGACTGATACTTCACTAAGCCCTGAACATAATTTTATATGTGTGTATATGGGTGTTCATGTACTTTGTGTATGTGCATTTGATGGTCCAACTTTATGAGGGTATCTTTTTTTTTATTGCTCTCTAATTTATATATTGTGATGGAGTTACTCACTTGAAGCCAGAATTGACCAGTTTAGCTAGTCTAGGTAGTTAATTTGCTTTAGGGAACCCTGTCTTTGCTTCCCATGCTCTGGGATTCAGGTGGGCTGCTGTCCACTTGGCTTTTGTATGGGTGCTGGAAAACTGCTCTGATCCTAACGCTTGTATGGGAAGTGCTTTCCCCACTGAGCCACCGCCTCAGTTCTACTTCCCAAGTACACCACTCCCTGGCTAGTTTAGTTTTTATGATGTTCCCAAGCCTTGCATGGTGTGGTGGTACCTGCAGTTATCTACTATTCTGTAACACCTTACTCTCTAACTAGACAGACAGCAGGGCCAGCAGTCATCCTCAGAGTTTCTGCAGGTCAGGGTTTCATAGGCAGTTTTGTGTGCTTAGGGCTAGGACTCTATGTGCTGTAGTCCAAGTATGGAGCAAGACTGTAGTCATCTGGAGGTCTGACCCCTGTGAAGGTGTTGCTGATTTCTGTGCTGATAGACAGAACTCAAGGACCTGCTTCCATTTTCACTCCTGTGCGTTTCTACATAGGATGATCTTACTTCATGGCAGTTCCTCCTGAGAGCAAGAGAGAGTGCCCTAGACAGAAAGCACCACCTGCTTTTAATTTAATATAAAAGTGACCTGCTGTCACGTTTGTTATCCTCGCTGTGTTACCAGTTAGAAGCCTATCTACAAATACTGACTGCTCACAAGGGAGGAGGCCTATACTACCAGATAGGTGGGACTCAGAGGCGGAGATGGTTGAGCTGTCTACTGCAAAGGGCTGCCCTCAAGTTTCCTTTGCACGGCCAGCGGAGTGGGAGTTGATTGGCTGATGTTATTCTTTCTTTTTAATCCTGAGATATAACCCAGAGCATTTATGCTTGGAAAGTGTTGTACTACCAAGCCACATAACTCATTATTTTTACTGTTCCTAGTTAGAGTAGTTTTCCTATCGCTGGAAGCCAGGTGCCAGTTTTGAAGATGAGTAGCTTCCTTTGAATGAGCCATGGAAGCCATTGTGTAGAGCATGTGTTACTAGATTCTAGAATGCTAGCAGAGGGGGAAAGTGAAGCTTCTGTAACTCAGCTTTTGATTTAGAGGGCTGTAATTGTCCCTTAGGTTTCAGAGCCTGACAAGGTGACAAGGTTACAAGCTGGTACAAGGAACTTGTACCAGCAGGACAGACAGCACCATGTAGGTGAGCTTCCTTGGAGCTGGGAGTGTGGCTTTGTCTCACAACACTGGCCTGAATGCAAGGAACTATAGGTTCCATCCATAGCACTACCAAAATCCCCCAAAGAGCTGACACTTTAAATGCTAAATTCTTCTAAGGTTGCCTAGCCATTGAAGTCTTTGCTCAGAATGCTATCACATTGCCTATTAAATAGGATGTGCTAGCTTTGGATGAATTTTTATTTAAAAATAATGTAAAGAGTTTTCCTCTTTCTTGAAAAATCAAAGAATTTTTTTTTTTAATTTTTGAGGGGTTCTTTTTTGTTTGTTAAGAGAAGTAGTTGGAGCTGGGCATGATGGGGGTACATGCCTTTAAGTCCCAGCACTGAGGAGGCAGAGGCAGGAGGATCTCTGAGTTTGAGGCCAACCTAGTGTACAGAGTGAGTTCTAGGACAGCCAGGGCTACACAGAGAAATCCTACCCACTTCTATCACAGCCACCCCATCCCCCGCTCAAAAAAGAAAAGTAATTGGCAGAGCAGAGACAGCCCAGGCTTGAGCCTCATGAGTGTCTGCATGTGAGCCCCTACTCTGTCCTTTTCGTGCCTGTTTTAGTCTTTCAGATTTCAGCCTTTTTAAGTGATATCCTGTTCCAATTTTAAAAGGCTCCTCACTGTGTTCTTCCTGATAGGACAGTCTGGGCGGTAATAGCAAGACCGCCATGGTGGCCACTGTGAGCCCAGCTGCTGATAACTATGATGAAACCCTCTCAACTCTGAGGTATGCAGACCGAGCAAAACACATTGTCAACCACGCTGTCGTGAATGAGGATCCTAACGCGAGGATTATCCGAGATCTCCGAGAAGAGGTGGAAAAGCTCCGAGAGCAGCTGACCAAGGCAGAGGTGTGCGGCACAGCTGGATGGGCTCTGTGTCACTGTGGGCCATGGCAAGCTGGAATGTGAATTTCCTTCCTCTTACTCTGTTCTGCTCTTGAGCAGTACTCGCTAGGAACTCTGGAATTCTTTATGGGAAGAGAAGTTTGAGTTGAGTGATAAAAGCAGGTTGTCATGTTTGAAATGTAGTTTTTTCTGGCTGTTGAAAAGGATTAAATAGAGGGAATGTGGGGAATAGGAAAATCTTTCTACTTGTGTCCAGGAAGCTGACAGAGTAGAATAAGAGGGCAGCTTAGAGACAGTGGGGAAAAAATACGTGATTTGGTTTTGTGCAGAAACTTACTGGGCTTACAGTTCTGGGGAAGGGAACTGGGTGGATTTTCTTTTTTCTCATTTGTTAGCCTGCAGTTAGAACAGAAGACACCCTCACCTTTATAGCCCACCCTTCCCTGTTATGGGTGAGGTATGTTTGTAGAATAATAGCACACTGTCTCGGGACAGAAGTAGCGAGAGCTGGAGGTGCAGCTGTCTGTTCATTCTGTGTCAGGTGCTGCTTAGGTTCTGTACTGGAGTTTGAAAATCACAGTGCTTAGATCAAGCACTTTCCTGTGTTAGCATGAAATGTCATACGCAGGGTTCCCATTGTGATTAGTGTTTCTGTTCCAGGGTCTTGTCTCTGGAGCTGGTACCACTGCCCTCTCTTGTCTCACTACACTTGTTATAGTAAAAAAAATCAAGAAGCTACATGGTCATAACAGTTACCTTGATCATGGGTTTGGTTTTTTTTTTCTTTTTTTCCTACTGAGTTCTATCCTGATTTAATGGTTCTTCAAGAACCTTTTGGGGATGTGGTTTCTGTCTTTATTAATATTACCATCTCTGTCATTTGGCTTAGATCGACTGTTTTTGACATCGTCCAGTTTGCAGCATGCACACATGTAACTTGTGTAGCCTTGAGTACATTCTTGAAATCACCATTAGGACGAGATGAGATGATGCAATGCCCATGAGTATAGATGTACAACCTACTGGAATTAAAATCATTAGCCCTCCATAAGTAGCTTGGCAAATTTATGTCCTAAAATGTAATGAAATCCTCCCAGTAGACTGGAGGAAAGAGAAGAATTAAGTTGTCTTTCTGAATGTCCCAGCTGACTTTGGGTGTGTAGTCCTTCTAGTAGGTGCTGTGGTCCCTGATGGTCACCACCTCTCCCTCGGTAGGTGGAGAACTCAGTGGCAGGTGGTAGTCCTTCATGGCCAGCTGATTGTTTTCTTTTTTTTTAAAAAAAAACTTTATTTATTTACTTATTTATTTGCCTTGGTGTTTTGCCTGGAACTGGAACTACAGACAGCCGTTAGCTGCCATGTGGGTGCTGGGAATTGAACCCGGGTCCTCTGGAAGAACAGACGGCGCTCCCAACCGCTGAGCCATCTCTCCAGCCCCTGTTTTCTTTTTTTTTCCTGGTACCAAACAGACATTTCATGAAGTAACATTTTTTTTTTTTTTTTTGTTTTTTGTTTTTTTGTTTTCAGGCAATGAAATCTCCGGAGCTGAAAGACCGTCTGGAAGAATCCGAGAAGCTCATCCAGGAAATGACTGTGACCTGGGAGGAGAAACTAAGGAAAACCGAGGAGATTGCACAGGTTTGTGTTGGGCCAGTTGCAAATCTAGCACACTGATGGGCCTGCAGGTCCCCTAGGGCTGCACTTCAGAGAATTGGTCTGAAGGTAAAGACTTACTAGCTTGTTTTTGTGTGAGAAATGATTAGTTTCGCAGTATCATATTTATTACTTGTGCTGAAGTTTGAACTCAAGACCCCATACATGCTAAGCAAGTACCCCACTACTGAGCTAAATATGTTTATTGAGAATTTCATACATACAATGTATTTTGATCACAGTTACCTCCTACTTCTTCCTCCTAGCTCTGTATTGTTCATACACTCATGGGTATGTGGCTATTCACTGGGGCATAGTTGACCTAATAGGTGCCTTTAAAAGACTCAAAGGAGAGGCCAGGGCCAGGCGAAGGGCCCTGTGAGCTGTATAGGGCGCTTTGACCTTCATTCTGACAAAATGAACTTTTATACATTTGGAAAGAGAAAAATATGATCTTTATTTTTCCAAGAATGCTTTATTTATATTAAATGACACAGATGTGGGACAGTCGTTGGATGCTGTCAGATCCCTTTGTCTCACTGCCTCTGTGACTGGGAATCACCACTTCTCTGCTGTGTTTGTTTGCAGGAGCGTCAGAAGCAGCTTGAGAGCCTTGGGATATCTCTCCAAACTTCTGGTATCAAAGTTGGGGATGACAAGTGCTTCCTGGTTAACTTGAATGCTGACCCCGCTCTGAATGAACTCTTGGTATACTACTTAAAGGTGAATGCCCTGTCTTCACAGATCGCCCTGTGAGGTGTGGGAGCTGTGCTTGTTACCAACTGCTTTTATTTCAGCAATTGGAGTGTAGGGCCGTCTTGGGTTCTGGGGATCTGTATCCATTTTGTCTTTGAGTGATACATTGAACTACTTATATAAAAAGAACATTCTGATATTATTTCTAGCAAGTTAAGTAATGTACCTACCATTATTTAATATAATATATAACATATTTTTTTAAACATGAGAGGAAATAGTTAAAGTTCTTATTTAGGATCACTTGAAAGGAGATGGATGTTTCCAATAACTCTTAGGAAAAAATTTAAAAGTTCAAATTATCAACCTACTTAAAAAAGAAAAACAAAAAGGAGAGCTGATCACCTAGATATTGGGAGGATCCACACATGAAGCAGAAAGGAAAATACAGCACACATTGAAATATGAAAATCCCAGAAGATGGGAGAGCTAGGAAAGTCTTGATCTGACGCAGTAAGAGACAAGGAGTGCCTCACATTTTCTACCTATTCCAGAGCCTGAGTTAATTACATATAGAGTCTAGTCCAGGGTCGGTACTACACAGTGCAGATTCTTTCCTTCAGATACATGGATTCATGTGGCCAGGAAAGTAGAACTGGCTTTGATAAAGTTGGAGACAGTTGTAAAAAATGGTATAATTTCACTTCTAATAACACTCATATTGGCTAGTCTTCTTTTGCTTTCTATTACTGTTATTTAAAAAACCAAAAAAACAAACCATGGTCAAAGCAACTCGGTGAAGAAAGAGTTTATTTCAGCTTCTAGTCCATCGTGAAGGAAAACCAAAACAGGAACTACAGACAGGGACTTGGAGGCAGAAACTGAAACAGAGTCCATGGAGGGACATGACTTACTGCCTCACTCCCTGGGCTTTGTCACCATGCTTTTTAAAATTAAAATATATATATATATACGTATATATATATTTATTTATTTAATGCATATGAGTGCTCTATCTTCATGCACACCTTTAAGCCAGAAGAGTGCCACCATGTGGTTGCTGGGAATTGAGCTCAGGACCTCTGGAGGAGCTGCCAGTGCTCTTAATCACTGAGTCATCTCTCCAGCCCCTCAGTGTGCCTTCTTACACCAGCAGGACCTACCTGATCAGAGGTATCACTGCTCATGACGGGCTGGGTCCTTCCAAGTCTATCATTAATCTAGGACATGCCGGCAATTTAATGGAGGCATCTTCTTAAATTAGGTTCCCTCTTCCCAAAGAACTCTAGTGGTGTGGACAACAGACAAAAGTCGAATCAGCTACTTTCTTACTTCTCATGGAGGGTACACTAGAATAATTGCTTAGTGTCATTTTGATAAGTGCCTCACCCCATCCCTTTTTTAAAAAAAAACTAAGTATCTTATATAGTGTTTGGCAATGCTATGAGTTAAATAATGTCTTTGACATATACACGAATGAATGTATATCAAGGCTTTTCTGATTCTTCCTTTACATACTGGAGGAGGTTGCCTCTGGCTAGCTTACTGGGCTCATGTGAAGACTGGATATATGAGCAAATTTTATAGACAGAAACATTATACAACTATACTGTATTCACTATTCTGCTATCTCCCACACATGCTATTTTTGCATATTAAAAATAATGTGTTGTGGTGAAGAGAAGGCTCAGTGCTTAAGAGCAGTGGTTGCCCTTCCAGAGGACCTGGGTTTGATTCTCAGCATCCATAGAGTGGCTCACAATGTCTGTAACTACAATTGTGTTTTGTGGTGCAGACCTTTAGTCTCAGCACTTGGAAGGCAGAGGCAAGAGGAGGATCTCTAAGTTCAAGACCAGCCTATTCTATATAGAGGGTTCCAGGACAACCAGAGGTACACAGTAAGACCCTGTCTCAAGGGCTAGAGAAATGGCTCAGCGGTTGGGAGCGCTGACTGCTCTTCCAGAGGATCTACGTTCAGTTCCCAGCACCCACATGGCAGCTTCACAACTGTCTGTAACTACAAGATCTGGCATACATGTAGGCAAAATACTAATGCACATAAATAAAAATGAATAAATTATTTTTTCTTAAAAAAAGACCCTGTCCCAAACAAAACAAAACCAATCATCATCATCATCAACAACAAAAATATGGCACTGCCTATAATTTCACTTGTAGGGGATCCCGGAGCCACCTTCTGGCTTTAAGGGTACCAGGCATGCAAATTGAATAGACACACTTGGCAACTAAAGTACCAGTACATATAAACAAATAAAATATTAAAAAAATATGTCATCACAATTCTTTTTTTTTTTTTTAAACTTTTTATTTATTTATTTGCCTTGGTGTTTGCCTGGAACTGGAACTACAGACAGTTGTTAGCTCCCATGTGTGTGCTGGGAATTGAACCTGGGTCCTCTGGAAGAGCAGACGGTGCTCTTAAACCGCTGAGCCATCTCTCCAGCCCGACATCACAATTCTTATGGCACTTTTGGACAGTATTTGCAGCATATTTTTATTTTAATGTGTCTATATGCGCATGTACACACAGGTAATAGGCATGTTCATGAGAGATACCTGCCTCCTTTGAGGCAGCATTTCTCAGTGGTGTGGTGTTCACCAGTTTGGTCAGACTGCCTGGCAGGTGAGCCCAGGAACCCTCCTGTTTCTCCCTTCCTAGGACTCGGGTGACAAGCATGCCTGATATTTGTAAGTGAGTTCTGGAATCAAACTCAAGACCTCATGCTTGTAAGGCAAGGCTCTGTCTCTCCCAGCCCAGCATCCTGAATTAGACCAGAGGCTCCAGACACACATGTGCTCAGGGAGTGTGCACAGAAGAATAGGTCTGAGGCACACTGCCCCTTTGGAGTCCCCAGAGTTTAGAATTCCTTTCCTTCAATGGTGATACAATCCAAATTACAGGTTACACAGAAAAACAAAGCAAAATAACCCACAGAAAAGCAACTGGATTGATGTCTGTTCTGTAAGTAAAAAGTAAATCAGCAGCAGCTGTTTGGAGAGGGACTTTTGAAGGGGTCTGAATATTTCTGGTCCCTTGTGTGGAGGAGGCCAGCTCTCTTCCAGAATGGTCAGCACCATTTGGGCACAGCCTGAGGCAGTGCCAGGCTCACCCGATGGCAAGACCATACTCATGACAAGGCACATTCAGAAGGGTCAGCACAGTCCCAGAATGTTCTCTCTTTAGAAAATGCCACCATGTGGGATGGGGGAATTTGGAGGCTGCACTTTTTTTTTCATAGCCTGCAACTCCAAGTCAGTTAGAATGGATGTGACTTCAGATGTGATGACTTCATCTCTTTAGGTGAAGGTTACAGATTAAAACATCCTTTTCTCCTTCATAACCTACCCCTTCATCTGTACTCTGCTGTACCTTATTCTGTTACCTTTTGGAATCCTTGGTTTCAGTCTTACAAACAGACAGAGATACAGTCCCTTACTAATTCTTCCTTTTGTGCTTACCATGTACCATCCCATTCCAGCCTTAGGTACTCATTAGATAGTGGTGTTTTTGGGTGGGGTGCGGTGGAACATGTTTCTGAGACTGCTGATCTTGGATTTAACAGTCTTCCTGCCTCAGCCTTCTGAGTGCTGGGATTATAGGCCTTGTGTATTCCAAAAACAGAGCCTCTGAGAACTTTCTTCATCTGTTTTTCCTGTTGCTCAGAGCATACTGTTGACTTAAACATTGAGTAGTAAAGAGTTGGCAGAGCTAAGTCTTAGGAATTTATTGCCTGGGGTTCTAGTGTACCTTCCAAATCACAACAGATTGTAACCTCCAGTGAGAGACTAGGATTGTTCTTCATAATATAAACTCTAATACATTGGGATCTGACCGTTTCTTTGTGTCTCTAGGGATCCATTGCTTCTCACATATTTGATATGCAAAGTATTTGGTGAGAAAAATGGGATTTATAACTTCAACTTAAGGTTTCATACACCTTAAGTCCCAGAACTTGGGAGGTAAAGGAAGGTGGATCTCTGAACTTGTCTACTAAGCAAGTTCCAGAATAGTCAGGACATGCCTTGAAAAACCAACCAACCAACCAACCAACCAACCAAACAAACAAATAAATAAATAAATGTCCTAGAAGTTGGATTATTTTTTTGTCCTGTTTAAGTTGTTGTCTCTTGTTTCTGCTGACTTTAATTCACTGTCTACAGGTACCAGCACCATTGTAAACTATGTCTTGTGTTAGGTGTACCAGGTGCAGAAGTCTTGGATAGCTTACAGACCAAACAAAGAAAACAGCATTTGCAAAACAGTAACTCAGTAATTACTGGTTCTTCAGTGTCATGGGGGCTCAGAGGAGGGAGAAATCAGGATAGACCAGCCTGTACAGTTTCCAGAAGCCCCAGTCAGTGTCAGTTGAGGAGTTATCCTGGGGCAGTATGACAGGGACTAGGTAGCTGGTCTAGTTCTGAAGATGTGATATTAAAAGCTGAGACAGAAGGGCCAGAGAGATGGCTCAATGTTTAAGGCCACCGGCTGCTCTTCCAGAAGACCTGCCTTCATTTTCCAGCTCCCACAGGCCTTCTCACAACTGTCCCTCAGAATCTGAAATTCTCTTTTGGTCTCCACAGGTATAGCGTACCCATGGTGTACAGACATACTTGCAGACAAAATACTCATACACTTAAAAATTAAAGAAAAATTATCTAAGAAAAAAAGTGTCTGAAATGATGCACATATGTGGAGGTCAGTCGTCTTTCTACCATGTTGGTTCTGGGGTTGAGCTCAGTTTGTCAGACTTGGCAGATTCTTATCTGCTGGGCCATTCTGTGTGCCCAGATGCTCTTAAACAACTCTATCTTTGTAGTGATCTCATTTTGACTGAAAGCAAACAGTGTTCTTGTTTTCTCCCTTCCTTCCTCCCTTCCCCCCTTTCCTTTCTTCTTCTTTTCTTTTTCTCTGAAAACAAAGTCTGAGGTATCTAAAGCTGACCTTGAACTGACTGTGTAGCCTTCCTCCACCAACATGGGCCAGATCTGTAATTGTAGTTTTTGATGTGCTTATTCTCTGAGAGTGGTATAAAATATTTAGAATCAAGATCATAAGAGAAATAACAAACATAGATATGAATGTAAGATTGTGTTTTGAGCTTAAGACAACTGAAAAGACATTGTCACTTAGAAGGATCTAGAACTCATGGAATGAATAGCAGGGGCCACCATTCATTTGTTTTCAGAGTCTTGTGCCTGAGGGGCTGAATGAAGCTGATCTTGATTTATAGGGAACTCTGCTTCTTTCTTAGGAGCACACGCTGATAGGGTCAGCAAATTCCCAGGACATCCAGCTCTGCGGGATGGGCATTCTTCCTGAGCACTGTATCATAGACATCACTCCTGAAGGTCAGGTCATGCTGACCCCTCAGAAGAACACCAGGTAACACGCTTACGTTAGTGTGAATTACACTGGGGGTGAGGGACATCAGGCCTGCTTTTACTTTGAGTTCACTTGAGACACCACGTTGTGTGTCAGGCCCTTTCTGTTTAGTCTTAGCATTTCTTCCACCTGCTACTGCCCTCTCACATGGCCTCACTTAAACAGTGTTCATCTACTTTTGAATTGTGCGTCTATATGTGTGTCGGGATATGAACATGGGTGCAGGTGTTGAAGGAGGCCAGAGTGGTCAGATTTCCTGGAACTGGAGTTACAGCTGGTCGTGAGCCACCTCACATGGGTGCTGGGAATCGAACCCGGGTCCTCTGCAAGAGCAGTACATGCTCTTAACCACTGAGCCATCCCTCCAGCCCCCTTCTCCGTGTCTTGATTGGAATATTTTCCACTACCTAGGCTGCTTTCATTTACTACTCAGCTGGCAGGGTCTCCTGGTTTGGGGAAGAAGTCCATAGACTTCCCCCATGTGTCTCTTCTGCTCTGCCATTCTTTTGGCCTGTCACCTCCCATTTGACTTTTAGAGCTAAACTCTGCCAGTGTCTACTTGGGAGAGTTCCTTTTTAGCTGCATTTTTAAATGATGGAAGTAATTCCTAACCCTTCTCCTCCTCTAGGCAAAGCCCAGTTCTACCCAGGTCCTCCTTGGCCCTTGGCACGGCCACAGACAGTTTTTCCACATTCTGCCCCAAGTCTAAATGACAAGTCCAAGTAGTTCAACTTGGATAACTTCCCAGCAGTCTTTGGGTGGAGGGTATGGGCACAAATTTTCCAGAACTCGAAGTTCTTGTTAAAAGGTGCAGTTTGGTTGCTGGTGACAAATGCTGCTAGCTATTTTCCTTGGCAGCAGGCTCTCTGTTTACTGCTCACCTGGAAGAGTAAAGTGCTGCTGTGTGTGTGTTTCATCTTGTCAGCTGAGATAGTAAAGGTACTATATGCTCAGGGTCAGGCTTTACTCAGTGCTATACTGCTTGATCCTAGATAGTCTGCTGCAACACGTCTCTCGACAAGACTGCATTTGCTGTTGAAGCTTTATTGTGTGTAGCATCTGCAGGGTGGCTCATGGCTTGTCCATGTCAGCACAGGGACAGGCCGGTGACCAGAATCATCTACATGAATGTCAGACAGGCTGATGACTGGAATGGTCTATATGAGTGTCAGCATAGAAAGTAGTTTTTGTCATGGGGCCCCATGCAGAGACCTTTAAGAACTGGTTATTGTTGTTGTTGTTTTTCTCCTCTTCCTTTTTCTTTTTCTTCTTCAAATCATGACATAACTACAGTGCTTTCCCCAAAGTAAGCCTTTATGTTCTCCCCCTCCCCGACACAAGCATTCTCTGCATAACATTGCTGTCCTGGAACTTGATCTGTAGATAGGTCTGGCCTTGCATGTGCCACTATGCCTGGCCTCCTGCTTGTCTTTCTTAACTCATAGTATTTGAAGAATGGTACCATAAAGCCTTAGCACACCACAACATTATGTTTGATCTTGTACTTTGAATGTCCATACAGATAGAAGAAGCAAAGGGTCAGTGTTAGCGAATCCATGTGGGGAGCAAGGTTTGAGTGGGAGTAAGTGTTGGTGCAGATGGAAATGTGGAAAATCGTGGATACATAAAGCCAGGTAAGAGCATAATTTAGTCGTGTGGTGGCACATGCTCACAAGCCTAGGACTAAGTCTAACTGAGGCAGAAGGATCTGGAGCCCAAGGTCAGCATCTGTCTCAAAAAAACCAAACAACCAATGCCAAACAAACAAGGTTTATAGCTTTACAGAGTTTAAAGAAACTCAGACACTGGAGTGCTCTGCAGCCTCTGCAGAAGAAATGGAATCCAAAATGGACTTGGATTGTGAGGAAGACTCTGGAGGCTGGAGAAGGTGGGACCTTCCTCTTGAGACTGGAGAGAGGCAGGACTGTGTTTCTTTTTTTTTTTTTTTTTTTTTAAACTTTATTTATTTATTTTATTTATTTGCCTTGGTGTTTGCCTGGAACTGGAACTACAGACAGTTGTTAGCTGCCATGTGGGTGCTGGGAATCGAACCCGGGTCCTCTGAAAGAGCAGACGGCGCTCTTAACCGCTGAGCCATCTCTCCAGCCCCCAGGACTGTGTTTCTTGATGAAGCAATAAATGATTGCAAGGACTGATAGATTCCCCAGTGGAGGAAGAGTTGATTGTGCTTAGTGTACAGAGGAACTGAAGATTCGCTAGAAGAGGGAAGGAAGGAAATACAGAGGACTGCCTTCCTTGTTGGAGGAAGAGAGGCCTTCCACATCAAGTTACAGAATTGGTACTTGATGTCCTGTGAGTCACTTGGCAGGAGAGAGGCGTGGGGCTGGTATCCTGGGAATATGCATAGGCGTAGTTTTCCACTTGTTTCCTGTCCTTCCAAATTCCTCCCATGCTAGTGTTCTACCCACCATGTTTGCTGTTGAAGTCTGTTATTGAACTAAGCAGTTGAGCTTCTCTGCATTGATGAGACTTCTCTGCATAGAAAGGACACGGATGACTCTCTCCACTGTGGGCTGTTGCAGAATTCCATGTCCATCTCCTGCTGCATCCCTGCTATCTGCTGCCACTGTGATCCGGTCACTTGGCAGACTCTTTATCCATCTGAGCACAATCTGCTTTGTGTCCTTCCTTTATTATGTGTCATGGCTCTGTATTTTTTCCTCCCAACTGTCTAAGGTGTTTAGGGCTTTGAGAAACAGAGGGTGGTCTCTGACAGTGCCATTAGTGTGTGCGGTGGGCTATCTAATGCTTAGGACTTTGGAGACTGTCAAATAATAATGCTTAATGTCCTCAGCAACTGAGGTAAGTATAGAGATGCAACGACAGACATTTAACTGTACCAAGGGCAGCTCTTGTTTGAGGAAATTAGGCTTCTGTAGTGTGAAGTGGTGGAGGCAGAGGGTATGGTAATTGTACTCATGCGGCCCTCTTTCCCCACAGAACATTTGTAAATGGATCTTCTATCTCCAGCCCTATCCAGCTGCACCATGGGGACAGGATACTATGGGGAAACAATCATTTCTTCAGGTACGGCATTGCTCACATTCCTGAAGGTGGGAGGCCATTGAAGACTGTTCTGAAACAGAAGAGTTATTTTAAGTGTGACTTAAGCACAAAAATGACATAAAAATGATCTTATTGTATGTGTGCTCATGCTTGTGTGTACATGTTGTATGCGTGGCTTGTATATCTGTATATATATTTGAATCCTGGGGCTTAGAATGACTTAACTCCTCATCAGAAGTACTAAGCTTATTTGCTTATTTTTCTTTCCAGTGTAAGATTCCCCCCCCCCAATCTGGTATCAGAATTACTTTTTTTTCCCTGTTAGGTTTGTTGTTCTTTAGTCTGTAAGTCATCTGAACACTGTTATTCTTTTCCTTTGTCTGAAAAGCAGTACTAGGAACATTAGATGTAGTTCCCTTATCCCCCAAGAGGAGGTCAGTGGTTTCTCTGACCATGCTTTCAGTGAGTCCCAGCACACCGGACACTGACAGCTTAAGCAAGCCATGTATTCCCAGACAGTGAGAAGCCCTCAGGGAAAGAAGGCTGTTAGAGTGGGTTGTGCTTCTCAGAAAGGCCATGGCTGTGCTTTACTGTTTCCTTGGCACTTCCCCATGGATTAGCTGTGTCCTTGTAACCGTGAAAGAAGCATTCAGTTCATAGAGACAGAAGAGCATCAAAGGACAGCCTTGCTGTCTTCTTGTCAGGGCACCAGAAATCTTCCTTTTAGTCCCCTTGAGTGGACTCTGTCTAAGTAGCTGCAAGGGAGTCTATAAAGAAAGGCTCTCACCTGTGACTGCGACACTGTTCCCTAAACATGGTGGGTGTTTTGTTGCATGATGAGGCAGGCTGGCTGGTGTAGTGTTCAGACCCTGGTTTCTTCTTCCTGTCACTGGCCAATTTCTGCTTTCTGTAGACTTTGCTCATAGCTGATCCTTATTGTATACCACTTGCTGTTTTGATTTTACAGGAAAGACTGGAAGGATACAAGCTCATGGGAAGTACTTCTTATGTTTTTCTCTTCCACACTAAGGTTGCTAACTTGTCTCCCAGACTCTCAGATGGTTCTAAATGGCTTGTATACTGTGGTGTTTTACTTAGAGTCTTGTCCTGATGTGGTCCTCAGCTTTCCTCTTCAGAAGCTGTGTGGACTTGACTGTAGCCACTTGTACATATGTCGATTTTTATTTCTACTTCTAGAGTATGAAGTTCCTGATTATAGCAGCATCTTGGTACTGCTGAGGCATTCCTTTAGCCTCTAGCAAATGCCACTGTGTAAGGGATGAAATGAATCAGCATACTTCTTAATTAAAAAGGTAATGATACTTTCTTCACCCCCAAGACTCAATCTGCCAAAAAAGAAAAAGAAAGCTGAACGAGAGGATGAGGAGCATGATGCCTCCCTGAAGAATGACAGCAGTTGTGAGCATCTGGATGCTGATGGGGACTCCTCTAGTGAGGTGTCCAGTGAGATCAACTTTAACTTTGAGTATGCACAGATGGAGGTGACCATGAAGGCCCTTGGCAGCAATGGTGAGCACATGCTGTGCTTTTGGGAGGTTCTGATTGTGTTTCTGATGGCATCCTTCCCTTGATGACCTCTGAACTCTTGTGTCCTTGGCTGTAATAATTGGTTGTACTTACCACCACTCTCTCTGCTGTAATGGACAAATCACTGCAAACTTGTCCTCGTGGGTGGAATTTCCTGGGTTTGTAGTGTGACTGTTTTGGGCTTCCTCTTATATTTCTGGAGCACTTGTCACAACCTTGGTTCTGCATAGAGCATATTTTAACTTTCTCTTTTGCTGCTTTGCAGACAGTGTGGAATCTGTCTAAAGTATGTAACACAAGTAACTGGCAGGGAGAAAGCCACACTTATTCCAAATTGTCTGAAATGTTTTGGGTCATGGCAGTTTGAATGATGGATGTCTAAAGTATACCATATGTCTTAGGGTTTCTGTTGCTGTGAAAAGACACTATGACCATGGCGATTCTTAGAAAGGAAAACATTTAATTGGAGGAGTGGAGTGGGGAGGTCTTACAGTTTTAGAGAATTTTTTTTTTCATAAGTTGAAAATTGGGTAAGATTGTACCTGAGGTCACCACTACCTTTATTCCATTTCTTAATCTATCTGTGTTTTTGAACACAGAATTTAGCTCCATTCCACTCCATGTTGCTCTTTTTTTTCCCCCCAAATTTACATTTTTAAATTTACCTTACCCTGCGTGCTTCTTTTCATTATAAAGCTTCATCAGAGTCAATACTAGTAACCACATGACAGAGTCTGGTACTAGGCTGTTTTGGGATTTTTCTCTGCCAATGGAATTAATCTAAAACTCTTTAGCCTCAGGCCTACTCTCTGGGCAAGGGCAAAATGCAGCTGCTCTCTTCACCTTATTATCACAAGATCAGTCTCTAGGCTACATACTACAATTCTCCGAAACTTCTTGATCCTCACAGTTCATCAAATCACATTCAGCACCTCTGTCATCCATGCTCCTACTAGTATGGCCCATTAAGGAGTGCTTAAAGCCTTCCATTGCTTCTTTATACAACCCCCACTCCCCAGAAAAGGGTCAGTCCTATTGGCAATAACCCAGTCCCTTGTACCAATTTCTTACTTAGTTAGGGTTTCTATTGATGTGAAGAGACACCATGACCATGGAAACTCTTATAAAGGAATTTTTTTTTTTTAGTATTTTTTAAAGATTTATTTATTCTTTATGTATACAGTGTTCTGCCTGCAGGCCAGAAGAGGGTGCCAAATCTCATTATAGATGGTTGTAAGCCACTATGTGGTTGCTGGGAATTGAACTCAGGATCTCTGAAAGAGCAATCAGTACTTTTAACCTCGGAGCCATCTCTCCAGCCCCAAAGGAAAACTTTTAATAGGGGTTGGGAGCTTGCTTATAGTTCAAAGATTTAGTCCATTTTCATCATGACAGGGACCATGGCAGTGTGCACTGGGGTGCTGGAGAAGTAGCTGAGAGTGCTACATCTTGCAGGCAATAGAAAATGACCTGGGTGCCGTGCCTTATCCTGAGCTTAGGAAACCTCACCCCCCCACCCCCTCCCCATACACACAGTGACTACTTCCTCCAACAAAGCCACACCTCCTAATAGTACCAGTCTCTATGAGCTTATGAGGGCCAAACTACCCCACTATAATTTCTTACTATGCTTTTTTTTTTATGCTAACATGTTCAGATCCAATGCAGTCCATACTGAGCAGCTTAGAACAGCAGCATGAGGAGGAAAAGCGGTCTGCTCTGGAGCGCCAGAGGCTCATGTATGAACACGAGCTAGAACAGCTCCGAAGAAGGCTGTCACCTGAAAGGCAGAACTGCCGAGGTGTGGATCGGCTCTCCTTCCACTCCCCTAGTGCCCAGCAGCGCTTGAGACAGTGGGCTGAAGAGAGGTAGGCATGCAGGACATGATTTGGGTTGTGCTTGTACTCCCCACCTGGAAAGGTTCTGGATGGGTGATGCTTGCAAAAGAATAACAGTTTCAGAGAGTGGTATAGCCAAGAGTCACTTTGTGTGTCTCTTTTTCTTTTAATTCTTTCTCATATCTCCTCGTCTCTTTTTTTCCTCTTTTGTTTTTCTTTTGTTGTTATTTTGAGATGGTTTTTAATACATATATATTTCTCAAGGTGGCTTTGAAATCACTCTTTAGTGTAGGCTGGTTTTGAACTTAGAATCCTCCTGCCTCAACACCCTGAGCACTAGGTTTGCAAGTCTTGCTCACATGATACCTATATTCATCTTTTTTCTTCTCTCCGTAGAGAAGATCAAGCACTAAGGATCAAACCCATGGCCTAGTGCATGCTAGGCAGGCATTCTACCAACAAACCACATTCAGCTTTCTTTAAAACAGCCCATCTTAGCTGAGTGTATGACACACGCCTCTAATCCCAGCACTCAGGAGGCAGAGGCAGACAGATCTCTGGGCTTTTAAACCAGCTGGGGCAAGTTCCAAGTCAGCCAGAGCTATACAGAGAGAACCTGTCTCAAGAAAATCACCACAACCAACAACAAAATGCTTTGTTAGATGCTTCTCATTGTTATCTGTGTGGCCTTTGGCTTTGAATAGAGAAGTATACTTTATCATATCATGCTTTAGGTTATGAAGGCTGGTAGATGGCCTTTTTTAAGAAAGGGGGAAAGAAAGTTGATAGTCTGTACCGATGAGGTCAGGTAGGTAATACGATGCAGAATACAGCTTGATCCTTGTATGGGTAATTAGCATGTGCTATCTCCTAGAATTCCAAAGTACAGCACTAACCTTCTGCTACTCCAGTCTGCATACAGACTCCCTGTTGACTGGAGAGTGAGGCATGTAGAGTCTCCAGTCTTACTGAGTGGATCTTGAGTTGATGAGGATGCTTGGTATTTCATACACAGTTGAGTTTGCAGAGCCCTGCACCTATCTGTAGCCAGCTTGTTATACAAAGAATGTTGTGTTGCAACATGGTCCAAAGACCAGTGTGTGCATTGAGTGATGTTAGTACCATGTTCCTGTGTACAGAAGAGAGTTGTGAATGAGCTGATTGTGACCATGGTTTCCCATATGTGTGTTGTTTCTATCTGCACCCACTAGTCTTGTTTTTACTTTATCTTAAAGAGAAGCAACGTTGAATAACAGCTTGATGAGGCTGAGGGAGCAGATTGTAAAGGCTAACCTGTTGGTGCGAGAAGCTAGTTACATCGCAGAGGAACTGGATAAAAGAACAGAGTATAAAGTTACCCTCCAGATTCCAGCATCCAGCCTGGACGCCAACAGGAAGGTAAGGCATAGCAGGGATGCCATAGCTAAGGCTCCACCCAGTGACTGGATTAGGTTATTGCCTCCTAATTTTCTGTGTGTATATACCTGTGTGTATGCATGCTTGTGTGAATTTGTTAGTCATGAGGCATGTATTCCTTGCTTCCCTTGAACATGTCATTTCTTCTTATTCAACTTCCTTTCTTCATACTTTTTTTTTTTTTTTTGCTGTTGTTTGAGACAAAGCCTCAAACAAGTGGGTTTCTCCTACCTCAACCTCTCAAGTTCTGAGGCACGGGAATGAACTTCTTGGATTTTTGAATTATATCTTGTAGTTTATAATAGTTTAGGCTGGCTTTGAACTCTGTCTTCTTGCCTCAGCCTCCTGAGTGTAGGATTGTAAGTATGCACCACCAGTATGCATACAGCTCTAGAAAGTGCTTCAGTGGCACTGAGTCCATATGCAGTGTTGTGCAACCACAGGCTTTGCCTGTTTTAAGTAGAAAACTGATGATATTTTTTTGTCCTGAAATGAGTGACTGGAGTACCCTAGATAATTTATTCTTGTAAGCATTTCATGGGGCTATTCTTTTAAAAATCTACTTTGTTAAGCATTAAGATACTATTGATTTAAACAAATGAAATCACAGTTTTAGGGGCTGTTAGGATGTCTCACTGGGTAAAGGTGCCTGGCACTGAGCTTGCTGATCTAAAGTCTATCCTTAGGCCCACATGCTGGAAGGAGACTACCAACTCCTGCATGATGACCTCTGACCTCCTCATGTGCCACGGTGCGCACGCGGGCACACACACACACACACACACACACATACAGTAAATAAATATTAAAAACCTCACACTTCTGAAAATAAACATTTGTTAGGCTAGAGTGGTGGTATACTCCTGTAATCCCAGCCTTTAGACAGTGATTTTCAACCTTCCTAATGCTATATCCCTTTAATACAGTTCCTCATGTTGTCGTGAGGGACCCCAGCCATAAAATTATTTTTGTTGCTACTTCATAGCTGTAATTTTGCTACTGTTATGAGCTTTAATACAAATATCTATACTTTTTGATGGTCTTAGGAACCCCTATTCCACCCCGAGCAGTCACAGCCCACAGGTCGGGAAGTACTGCTTTAGGAGGGACAGGCAGAAAGACCCAGCATTTGAGGCCAGCCTGGGCTACGTGAGATCCTGTCTCAAAAGAAGAAAACAAAGTTTCATAACTGTTTTAACTAATTTTTCCTTGTTGCCAATTCCATCTCTGCAGAGAGGCTCTGTCCTCAGTGAACCTGCCATCCAGGTGAGAAGAAAAGGAAAAGGAAAGCAGATTTGGTCTTTGGAAAAGCTGGAGAACAGGCTTTTGGATATGAGAGACCTCTACCAGGAGTGGAAGGAGTGTGAAGAGGACAGCCCGGTGAGTCCCTGCCAGTCCGAGAAGGGACCATGCCAAAGCCAGTCTGCTGACTCAGGGACATTGAGTGCTTTTTAAAGTTATTTTAACCCTTAAATTGTTGAGCTAAGTAAGAATTTTAATAATTGGCTGTTTGCGTGTTTTCTTTTTTATCTCCTCTTCTTTTTGGGTTCTGGCAGAATTTCCACTTTCCATCTGTTAGTGAGTGCATCTATCTCAGCTTGTTCTGGTGTTCTTTTGAGGCAGAACCTCAGCACACTGCAAATAGCTACCCCACAGTTCATGGTTTCACAGTGCATCCTGGTATTTGCACTGTTGGGAAGGTTTTTGAAGACATTTTGGTCCCAAAGTAAGTGCCCGAGATCTGTACCGGCAGTGGCTTCTCTATTGCCAGGTTTCCTTGTTCGAGTCAGCCTTGTTGTACATACTTAAAACAGAAATACATCTCGTCTGTTTGTTTTTGTTTTCTTCTAGACATTTGTTCTTTTGAGATCGGGTCTTCCATAGCCCAGCTTGTTCTTCCTGCCTCCACCTCCTGAGTAGTGGGATTGTGGAGTGCACGACCACACCCTGCCTTCTATATCAGAGTCTTAATTCCGCTGGTCCTGTTTCCAAGAGGAGTTTTTTTTCTTCCTTAGCTTTTTTTTTTTCTTTTCAGACTGTCATCAGTGCAATGACTTTTTATGAATAGATAATAGTTTTGCTTGAATTTGTAATTTTCTTCTGTATTCCTCTCCTTTTTTGACTTAGAAATAGGTCTAAATATAAACGGCAAACAGACCTCCCCACTATGCAGATTCAAAGCAGTGTGTTTCACAGTTCAGTGGGATCTTCTTCCCCAGGAGAACAATGGAGAGGTTTAGTGCTCTTAATTTCCCCTTTTTTGCTGGTTTGTCTATTTCTATTTAAGAACTTCTGCATGAAGAAGCTCTCAGAGACTGAGAATGGAGAATCTCTGAATTCAAGCCTAGCATGGTCTGTATAGTGAGTTACAGACCAGTGAGGACTACACAGTGAGACCTTGTCTGTATAGTGAGTTACAGAGCAGTGAGGGCTACAAAGTGAGACCTTGTCTGTATAGTGAGTTACAGAGCAGTGAGGGCTACACAGTGAGACCTTGTCTTAAAAACAAAAGGACAGAACAAAACAAAATACAATGGAGTCAGGATATATCGGTAAAGTTAGTATTCAAATGAGTTTATTTTATGTGATTTTTTTTTTCTTTTGAGGTTGTATGTTTGAAATCTCTTTCAGGTCATCCGGTCCTACTTCAAGCGTGCTGACCCATTCTATGATGAGCAGGAAAATCACAGTCTAATTGGTGTGGCCAATGTCTTCCTGGAGACCCTGTTTTATGATGTGAAGTTACAGTATGCTGTGCCAATCATCAACCAGAAAGGAGAGGTTGGCTTTCACTCTGCTTTGTTCTGCAGAGCAGTTCAGGGAGCAGTGAGTAGGTGGTGACAGGACACGTGTCATTAATACCATTAAGTATTTGTGTTATGGATACTTTGTATTTCCCTGGGGCTATAAGCAGGCTTTTTCTAGTTTGCTTAAATAGCAGAGCAGATGTTAGAAAATCACCTTTTAGTTTTTATTTTTTTAAAGATTTATTTATTATATATACAATATACAGAAGAGCGTACCAGATGTCACCATAGATGGTTGTGAGCCACCATGTGGTTGCTAGGAGTTGAACTCAGGACCTCTGGAAGAACACTCAGTTCTCCTAATCTCTGAGCCATCTCTCCAGCACTACTTTTTTTTAAAATTTTTTATTTATTTATTATGTATACAGTATTCTGTCTGCATGTATTCCTGCAGGACAGGAGAGGGTACCAGATCTCATTACAGATGCTTGTGAGCCACCATGTGGTTTCTGGGAATTGAACTCAGGACCTGTGGAAGAACAGCCAATGCTCCTAAACCGCTGAGCCATCTCTCCAGCCCTAGTTTTTCATACATTGTTACCCTCTGGCTTTATCAGTAAGACAGGTCCTTGCAGGGAGAAATTCAACCAAGAAGCTCATATTTGTTTTGCCTTCTTCCTTCAGGTGGCAGGTCGACTGCACGTGGAGGTGATGCGACTCAGCGGGGCCATCGGGGAGAGGATTGTAGGAGGAGATGATGCTGCAGAGGTCAGCTCTGAAAAGGAAGCCCAGGAGAACAGGCTGGTGTGCATGGTAAGCCCCAGACCCATTCTAGGAAGAGCCCAGGTGGAACTATCTATGAGATTATAGGTATTTACATAATAGACTCATTTCCAACAACTTGTAAATACCTGTCTTCAAAGAAATCTTTTAGCCTCCAGTATTTTAGAGATGATGCTCATCATACTTCTGGAAAGACTCACTCGGTATTTCTGGTACTTTCTCTCTGTGGCCTTAGACAAGTCACCTCTTTTCTGTCACTCAGCAATCGAGATGAGTGAGTGTGCTTACATGTCCTGCTCTGTGGAGCAGCCCAGAATTTCCATGTGAGTTTTCTATTACTGGATCTTTAGAGTTCTGATAGGAATGAATGATTGCCTCTTTGTGGCTCTGTCCCTTAGCTGCTGCCATTTTCATCCTGCCCAGCTTCTTTATGCTTCTCCCTGGCTACCCAGTGCCTTTGCATGTGTTTCAGCCCAGCGGTTACTGGCTCTTTCTGGCTGATCTTCCTTTGTGTGCTGTTCATGGCATACTATGAGTGTTACCTCGAAGACCTACATCAGGTAGCAGGGTAAAGGTGAAAATGCCTGGTTCCCACTGTCAGTGTCTAGGGATATGTGGGTATGAGCATCAGCTTCTAGTGTATGGTCAGTTGCTGTGCTAGAGCTGGCACAAGCTGTCAGTTCAGATAGTAGGTTCTGAAGGAGACTGAGGGCAATTCTGGGAGAATGAGAACCAGATATACAGGTGCTGTGGTGTTCTCATGGATGAGTAGGGTGGAGAGCATGCTCCCTGGCACCTGTTTCCTCCCTCCAGTTTATGATGCAGTGCTTACCTTAATCTCCAGTGCCCCCTAGTGGACCAGTTCTGCTAATGGCTCAGAATCCTGGCTGGCTTTTGATGACAAGAGACCAGCAAGAACTTGCATTTTTTTAAGAGATCTGTGAAGAAGCCTAGGTCAGGCTCTTGGTTCTTAACTCGTCCTAGGTCAGGACTCTTCCTTGGTAAATATTTCTAGAATTTAAGTTGTCGAAAGGTGTAAGCTGCATACAGCTATAGGCGGGGAAGCAGTGCTGCTTCCAGGAATGGACTGCTTTCTGCCGCTGTCCATATGGTGAGGCCTGCAGTGCTCTGAGACATGAGTTGCTTCAGTGGGAAGGGGAAGATTTTAACTCACTAATTGTCTCAGTCTTGCTGATTTGTACTTGACTTCAGAATCTCTTCCTTGAGGTCACATGCCTGGTTCCTGTAAGTGTACAGTCAGACTCCACATGACCCATTTCCGAGATGAGAGACTGTGATTGCTTCTCTAGGAGGTCAGCTTTCACAGTGTAAAATAACAAGAATGATGCTAGAACTCAGGAGGCAGGAACAGGTGGATCTCTGCGAGTTCAAGGACAGCCTGGTCTACAAAGTGATTTCTAGGACAGTCAAGACTGTTACCCTATCTCGAAAAACCAAAAAAGAAAACAAAAAAATTAGAATGGAAATTTGTCATTGTAAAAAGAAAAGGTGTGTATCTAAGCCCCTTCAGTTAGCTCTTAAGTCCTGCAGACATGAGACTGACCCTCATTGCCTGGTAGCTTTTGGGTATGGTAGACATTTAGTCTCATCCTATATACATTTCCTTTTCTGGACTCAGAATCTAGCAGTTCTTAAGAAGCAGTGCTCCTTTAAGTGGGACATAGTTCTTAGTGACCTTGCCCTCGCTATGGTGGCCCATAGTGTGAGAGACAAGGCCAGGTAAGACACTACAGTGAGTGAAGTTCCTGTGGAAAGATGGTTTTGGTACTGTGAGCAAAGGAAATCACTGGCCGTATAATCCATCTGCATCTATTTTTTTCCACAATGAAAGAGTATGCCCATATTCCTGTTCAGAAACATTAAGTTAAAAGCCCTAAATAACATTGATTCCTGCCGATACACTTTGGCTCTTTCATATTGAGCTGAAGGTTGAGTGCTATCTTGATACCTTGTGGTGATTTCAATTTTTGTGGCTAAATTAAAACAAACAACAACAACAACAACAAAAAAAAAACCCAAAGCCTAACAGCAATAAAAAACTCCAAACAGCCTATGTATGTTCTTGGTATGTTTATTTCTCCTTCTGTCCCTCTTTACTCATGGCAGTTTTAATTCTCAGAAGTTTCTGTAGAGGGCAGGATAGCGCTTCCGACCTTGTTCCTTTAGAGGGTAGGTCAGCACATCTGACCTTGTTTGAGCCTTTGATTAAGATCCATTTCTGTAGGGCCACAGACTTCAGATGTGTGTGATGTCTGCTAAGCAGTGTCTGGCCTTGCTGTCATTCTTCTCCTTGTTTTGGTGTGGCTGGCCTCACCTGTGTAAGGGCACACATAGACCCTCCTCTCTGCCAGGAGAAAGATAATGTAAGACTAATTTACGGGGCTGGAGAGATGGCTCAGAGGTTAAGAGCACTGACTGTTCTTCCAGAGGACCTGAGTTCGATTCCCAGCAACCACATGGTGGCTCATAACCATCTGTGATGACATCTGGTGCCCTCTTCTGTACACTGTATGTATAATAAATAAATAAAAAATATTAAAAAAATAATTTCACCAGCACACAGGCTTGTAAGAGGCCAGGATTCCTTTAGGTCTCTGTCATGCCAAGACCTTATAACCATCCCCCATAGCACAGTGCCTCAACTGAGGTGCAATAATAAACATCTTAACCGTGTAGAGAAAAGAATTTTGAAAAAAAAATTTCCTGTAAAATGTGTCCTAGAATTCTGATGGTCAGTTTGATGTGGAAAGAGGAAACACATCAGCCTTTCAGAGCCTGCCAGAGACTTGCTGCCTGGGTGGTCCCATCTCATTGACATCTCAGGAAGAAATGGCATAAAAAAATGAAGTCGCTGTTTGTTGCTGACCTGTTTTGTACATGTTACACAGGAAATCTGCTTTGCATAATTCCATGTGTCTTCCAGAGTCCCTTAATGCCATGGTTATAGTTGAGGTTGTTGATCCATGAGAACTTACACCACATAGCCCAATTTATTCTCATTAAATTAATTTACTGGATACAAAATGAATCAGACAATTTAGGTAAAGAGCAGCTGGACAGTGCAATCTGTGATGAACTCAGTTGTGTAAGAATCCTCCTGGTCATACAGTGTTCACTAGAGGGACAGAACTTTCAAAATGAATGAATGAATCTGTCTGTCTGTCTGCCATCTGAGGGAGATTTATTCTAATGGCTTGCAGGCTGTGGTCCAGATAGTTCAACAATGGCTGCCTATGAATGGGAAGTCCAAGAACCCAGTAGTTGTTCAGTCCATGAGCTGGATGGTTTCTGATGGTCTTCACTATACACCGGAATCACCAGGAAGTAGGCTTTAATGTCAGTGAAGGAATGGACTTGATAGGGAAAGTGACAACAGGCAAAGAAAGCGGGTTTCCTCCCATAGCTTCATATAGGCTGCCAGCAGAAGGTGTGGCCCACATTAGGGTGAATCTTTTCACCTAGAAAGATCTTCCCACCTCAAAGATCTAGATTAGAAGTGGACCTTCCCATTTCAAATGATTTAACTAAGAAAAAAAAAAAATCTTCAAGGCTGGAGTTCAGAGGATCCAGGTTCAACTCCCAGCATCTCCATGGCAACTTACAACTGTCTGTAACAACAGTTCAGGAGATCTGGTACCCTCACACAACAACTTACAACTGTCTGTAACAACAGTTCAGGAGATCTGGTACCCTCACACAACAACTTACAACTGTCTGTAACAACAGTTCAGGAGATCTGGTACCCTCACACAACAACTTACATGTAGGCAAAATACCAATACACAAAAATATAAATAAACACATTAAAAAATTCTCACAGCTATGCCCAGTATTTGGGTTTTGGTTAATTCCAGATGCAGTCAAGTTAACAACCAACAATAAGCCATCATAAAGTAAAGCCTAGAATTAGTAATTCTAGGATTTACTTTATCATTTTGTTGTTTTTTTAACACCATCACAAGCTATCACAGAAACTTGAAATTCAGATGCTGCTGCAAAAAGGATGAAGAATGTTTGGCTGCTTTAAGATCTAGTATGGGCAGCTGGAGGGATGGCTCAGTGTTTAAGCCTGTTTGCTACGTCTCCAGAGGACCTGAGTTCTGTTTCCATCATCAACTTGTAGTTGCTTGTAACTCCAACTCCTAGGGGTCTGATCTGATAATCTCTTCTGAGGGCACCTGCATATAATCATGCTCTTTGCTAGACATACAGATGTGTATATGTAAATAAGTGGGCTGGAGAGATGGCTCATGGTTAAGAGTACTCGTTTCTCTTGTAAAAAGTACTGGAGGTAACTTCCTGGCACCCATGTCAGGCATCTCATGACCTCTTATAACTCCAACAGAGAAGCACCCTCTTTTGGACTCTACAAGAACCTGCATATAATGACACATACCCCCACACAATACACACACCCATATAGTTTTTAAAAAATACTAAAAATAAATCTTTTTTTAAAGACTCTGTTGCAGGCATCTTCTCTGTGATGTTGGTCCTACTGGGCATGTACGTCTGGTCATCCTTTGTAATCATAGACTCCAGGGTTCTCATCTGGAGCTTCCTTTGAGTATTTGCTGTCAATCTCTGGGGAAGGCATTGGAGCAAATGTCAGTACAGAAAACAGCAGCTCTATGGTCTTCACCTCCTCTATTCTCTCCTCCACACAAGATGGTCAAATGCATTCCTCAGTGAAATTCTTCAATAGGAATAAAATAAAATGTAATAATAAAGTAATATGATTGTAGTACGTAGCAGTCTACTCCAGAACTCAGAACTCCTTATACTTGAGGCAGTTGAGTGAATCCTTGCTCTCTACTGAAGATTTGCTGGGTATTTTCTCAGATACAATTGTGTGCTTTGCCTTTGTGCTAAATGTCTTTGTGCTTCCCTTATAAGATGCTGGGTGATGTTGATTTCCAGAACCTTCTTCTGGAAATGATAGTGATGGTGTCTCACATTCTGACAAGCTAGGATTCAGATGCTTTTGTCAGTTTCTCAGTGCTGCCCAGCATCCACCTTGGTATCAGGTTGTCATCACCCTGTATCAGCCCTGTATGCTAGTCCTGGGCCAACACTGACTGACAAAAATAGGTGCATGTTTGCTGACAGAGCCAAGGCAGGAGACCCCCACACCCCAATCTCTGAACATTTTTTTCTCTTCAGGTTAAAATACTCCAAGCTACAGGGTTGCCACAACATCTGTGTCACTTTGTATTCTGCAAATATGACTTCTGGGATCAGCAGGAGCCAGTGACTGTTGCCCCCGAGGTGGACCCCTCTTCATCTCCCACCAGCAAGGAGCCGCAGTGTATGGTTGTGTTTGACCATTGCAGTGTGAGTTCCTTCCCAGTCTTCCTTGGTGTCTGTGTTACTTATGTGACCACAGCTGAAGAGGGAGTGCAGCTCTGATGATTGTGCCAGTGTGTGTCTGGGAGGATTCTGTAGAGCTCGATCAAAGTGTTAGTTCATTCAGCATCTCCACAGTTAGGAGTTACCTTCTATAAAAAGAAAAACAGGCTGTGTCGATGTATTTGTGAGCACTCTTTTTAGAGGGAGTCTGAAACTATTGTTTTGGTGACCATGGAGGTAACAAGCCTGGAGGCCACCCTGCTGGGCACTGCATGTTCTGCCATTTGGTTGGTTACCTTCCCGCTGGTCCTGACAAGTTATTGTTAATGATATTTTTGTGGGCTGAATAAACCTAAAGTAGTGACTGTCACTTTGCCATTGGCTGGTGACCATGAGGATTTGGACTAGCTTTTGCTATTTACCCTACACTTGACCCCCAGCAAAAATGAAAATAGACTCCGAAAATACTACTAAATAAATTTTTGTTACAGAATAGTCTTTCAAAATTAGAAGTTTTAAAGTGATGGCTATGGTTATGTATTTTTAATTTTAAAAGATTAATTTTTTTTAAATCAATGTGTTTCTTTGTGGATATTTACACATGAGTGCAGGTGCTCACAAAGGCCAGAGGCATCAATCCCCTAAATCTGGCCTTATAGGTTGTTGTGCGTCACCAGATGTGGTTCCTCTGTCTAAAGCATGGAGCCATCTCTCCAGCCCCCTTCACACATACTGTAATTGAAAGCAAGAGTGTTAGTCTGTGTGCATATCACTGCTGGTGTTAAGTGACCATTCTTTTCTATGAGGAAAGCATACCGTTGTCTCTGTCTTTGTTCCCTGATATCATTAAGGATGTGAAGTCTGGCTTAAGTATTAGAAAAACCAAGCCAGTGTGTGCTGCTCTACAATGAGCGTTTGTGTTTTAGGAGTTTAATGTTAATATCACAGAAGACTTCATTGAGTATCTCTCGGATGGGGCACTAGCCATTGAAGTATATGGACATAAAATCAGTGATCCTCGGAAAAACCCGGCTTTGTGGGATTTGGGAATCATCCAAGCAAAAACACGGAGTCTTCGGGACAGGTGAGTGTTTTATATTCATTGGATTCCCATTTCTAGTTTTAAAAAAATGGCTGGAGGTGACTGTCATTTATTTGAAGTTTATTTTTTTATATTTGTGCTGTATGTACATGTGTGTATACATATTTGCACATGTGGGGGTTCGGGTATGTGCTAGTGCCTGGGGTGTGGGTGGGAATTGACTTGGGAAGTTTTTCTCAATCATTCTTTACCTTATTCATTGAGGCAGAAGAGCCCTCATTCAAGACCAGAGCTCACCATCAGGGCTAAGCTGGCTAGCCACCTTGCTTCAGGGATCCTATGTGTCCACATTCTCAGAGCTGGGATTATAGGCATTGATTCACCGAGCATTCATGTGTGCTCTGGCAGTCTAGACTAGTGGGCCCTCATGCTTGAACAGCAAGCACTTTAGCCACTGAGCCATCACCGTTATTTTATGCTCACCTCTTCTTGAACATCACCAGGTTTGTCTCTAAGGCTTTAGTTCAGATGAGACAAGCACGTGGGTGTTTAAGAAGCAACAGTGAAACGAAGCTTAAAAGGAAGCTTAAGACGAAGGTCACTTAGCACAGTGAGTTTTGTCTGACTACCCAGCTATGGAGAGATGGACGGCAATCGCTGTAGCATTCATATTGACCCTGTCTCTAGCTTTTTTGTTGTTGGTGCTTGTTTGATTTTGTGCTGCTGGGGTTTAAACCCAGAGTCTCATACTTGCTAGGCATCACTGCATAGTTCTGTACCCCTAGCCCTTTCCAGTTTTGAGTAGCAGCAGTTTTGGGAAGAGGTTAGGTTCTTTTGATAACATAAAAGAATTAGAATAACTGAAAGAAGGGGCATTTTTACTTCCATTTAGTTATACATGAGAAACAGATTTTCTCTTTTTTATCAAATCCTGAATTAGAAGGTGAGACTTGTTTTCTTCATTTCCTTGCTGACCTGAGAGCATGTCCTCCTCAAGTCACGGATGACACCCTCATTTGAGACGACTGTCCTGTGCTTGACTTCTGTGTGCCAACCAAGTATTTCAGTCATTGGATAGCCATTTTCAGATGTATTTGTCATGACCCCACCCTCTGTATGCTCTGTGTGCATGTATGTATACATGCACAAACTCATGTTCACATCTGTGCATGCACGTAGAGGCCAGAGGTTGACGTCACATGTCTTCTTAGCTGCTCTCCACGTTATATATTAAGGTAGAGTCTCTCTCTTGAACCCTGAGTTCCCCAGCTCAGCCAGCCCAGCTGTCTGTCTGATTCTAGAGAGCCTTGGGTTCATGCCTTCTGTTTACTGGGATTACTCGTAGGCCACTGAACTCACTGTTTATGTGAGTTTGAACTCTGAGCCATTGTTCTAGCTGCATATTGTGTAATCTTTGAAACAAAATAAAAGTGCTGGTGATTAAGGTGTAGCTCAGTGATAGAACATTTGCCCAGTACATGAAGGCCACCTGGATTCAGTCCTCAAAAACCACAACAGAAAACCAAGGAGCCATCCTGTATCTGATGCTGTGAGCTGACTTTCTGTTCATTTGGCTATTTGCCATTATGTGTTGTGCATTTCTTTCTGATCTGAAGATCATTTCCCTGAGCTCCTCTGCTTAAGGTCATTCTCACTGTTAAGTCAAATGTAAGATCCTCAGCTGAGCTGTCTGCATTGAAGCAGACAGGTGTGGTCTGGGGCTGGGTGGCTAGTGTGGGTAGGGTGCTTAGCCAGCATGCAGGAGGCCCTGGGTTAATTCACAGAACTATACCCCTGCACTCTCAGGAGAAGGAGGTACGAGATTACCAGTTAAAGGTTACTTTTGACTACATATGAGTTTGAGCACAATCTGGTGGACATGAAACCTTCCCCATTAAAGAACTGCATGTATTTCCTAGGTGGAGTGAAGTCACCAGGAAGTTGGAATTTTGGGTTCAGATCTTGGAACAGAATGAGAATGGTGAATATTGCCCCGTGGAAGTGATTGCCGCAAAAGATGTCTCAACAGGAGGGATCTTCCAGCTCCGGCAGGTACCAAGATTGTGATGTCACAGTAAATTCCTCGACACCAGAAGGCTTACAGTGGGTTCTTTTGAACAGAACTCTTGATGATGATTAAATACACAATCGTCAAGCCCATTTCTTTGAAAAATTTAAATTTATTGACACGTATTTGTACTTTATGAATGTGGGACTTTGTTTTCTTCTTTTTCCATATAGTCCTGGGGTTTGAACTCAGGTTGGTAGGCTGGCAGCAAGCCTTTTTACGTACTTAACCATCTCACTGGCCCTTTTTTAATTTTTAATTTTTGTTTTCAATCTCATTTCTAACATTAATTTGTTCCCTATGTTATATACATTTTCTTTTATTGCCAAGAGTCTTGCTACTTATGATATTTTAAAAGTAGTTTCTGAAAGGGTTAAAAAAATAAGCCTTTCTGAAAAACATTTGATTACTTTGTGTATGTATTTGTGTGTGAGTTTGTGCCACAGGTCACAGTGGGGGTCAGGGGACAATTTGCAGAAGTGGGTTTTCTTTACTGTTGGTGTCCTGGGAATTGAACTCAGGTTGTCAGCTTGAATCAAGCACCTTTCCTGGGTGAGCCTTCTTGCTGGGCTGAAAAGAGAAGCTTCCCAGGAAAGCTTAGAATTGGAAAGTAGACGTAGGCAGACATACCTATCGTTATGTGTGCTCATGAATAGGAGGAAAGCAGTTCTAAGTGGCAGAGTGGACTGAAAGTGCTGTGTACCTGTGAGCTCCTCCACCTGGAACATGGAGAGGAGGCTAGACAAGTGTCATGGGTTTGGGTGACATTTAGGAGAGTGTTGTATAAAACCATTTGCTTGACACATGGCAGGTGTTAAGTGTGTGTGGCTGAGTCCATGCAGCAGAGAGGGATGTGAATAGTCTGTGCTGCTCACTGGCAGTGGCAGGGAGGGTCTCCATTAAGACGGTTCCCTGCTTATGCCCATGTATTAGTGCTTATCCATGCCCCTCCCCCAGACTCCTTCCCTCACACCCCTTCCTGCAGGTCCTTCCTCCCCCACCCGTTGTATCTTTCCCTGCTTTCATGTCACACGTGTTCCAGAGAATACAATTGGCATAAATACTTTGGAAATACTCTTTTTACTAAACTTACATTATTCCAAAATCTAGTAGGATATTCTCTGGAGTTTCCATACTTTAAAATACAGCATTAGCTGGAGAGATGGCTCAGTGATTAACAATCTTTCTGCTCTGCCAATGTGCTCAAGCTTGCTTCCCAGCACCAGGCTACATGGCTCAGTCACCTAGGAGGTCTAGTGGGCCTTGACAATCAGTAAGGCGCACATATATACATAAATTTTAAGAAATCTTTTAAAACTCCTGCATTACTATTATTATTGCTGTAGAGATGAGTATTAAAAGTGTTCAAAGAAAAACATGAGAAAAAGTTGAAGGAAAGAGAATGTTTGCTTAAATACTTAAATTTATGATTGTTCTAGAAGGTAGGAGAGATATAGTCCTGTGGAGACAGCACTGTGCACTGTGCTGTGGAGAGACACAGTTGAATTCTCTTTTTGGTTGGGGAGTGAGGGATTTTGAGAAAGGGTTTCTCTGTGTAGCCCTGGCTGTTCTGGCACTTGCTCTGTAGATCAGGCTGGCCTTGAACTCACAGAGATCCACCTGCCTCAGCCTGGAGTGTGATCCAGCATGTGCCATCACTACCTGGCAGTTCTTTTAAAAGCAGACTGACTATGCCAACTTTGGTGTCCTGCGCTTTAATTTAGGCCTTCAGTATGTCTCTGCAGGAGTCGCTTAGTGACCGACCGTGCAGGGCTTCACCCTTTACACAGTTATCAGCATTGTTTTTGACATAGATCGGCTACTTTGTTCTTCATGGTGCTTCTAGATTACTCATCCATATACTTGACTGTTGAATTCCTGGGACAAAGGTTGTTCACAGTTTGAAGTTACTGAGCTCTACAACAAGCTTAACCAGTTTAAATCTTGTCCCACAGGGTTAATACTGCCTATTTTATAAACCTTGGTTTCTTTTGGAAAGAATTTCTAGTTTAGCAGGTAGGAATGAAAGCTCTCACTCACAGCTCCCTTACCAGAAAGTTAGTCTCTTTCTCCTCCTATGGAGCTCCAGAACACTGTATAGACTATACTAGCCTGGAACGCTATATGGCCCAGGATAGCCTAGAACTCTGTGCAGCTCAGGCTGGCTCTGAGCTCACAGACATTTCCCTGCCCATCTCCTGAGCGCTAAGGTTGCAGTGTGCATCACCACATCTAGCTCAGTTGAACATTTTTCATTAGCTTTTCTTTACATCAGGCTGTAGGGGTCTCTCTAAACCAGACTTTTGAATATCAAGAAACTGATTTTTCTGTTTCCAAATCTCTCTGTGTTTCAGGGGCAGTCCCGGCGAGTTCAAGTTGAAGTGAAGTCCGTGCAAGAGTCGGGGACTTTACCACTGATGGAAGAGCACATATTGTCAGTTGGCATTGGGTGTGTGAAAGTTAGACCACTCAGGTCCCCTAAGATCCAGGAGACCTCCCATGTAAGTTTCTGTGCCTGCTCTGTGATTTTTGAAAGACAACAGCAGGCCAGAGTCTTTTGAGGCAGACCCTTTCTCTGCCATTAGTGTCTTTCTTCAGAGCACTGCCTTGACAGGAGGCCCTTGCACTAGGCTGTTACAGTGTGTTGTCCAGGTGTGTGGTGAACTGAGAGTTAAAACCTCTCAGCCTGGCAAACCACCAAGCCTAACAGTGATTAACTTCCTCCCATGGCCCACCCTCTAGAGAACCCCCCACTGGCTGGTAAAGACTCTGCCAGCAGGTGTTTGATTTCCCTTGGTGTTGGGGGGTTGTGAGCCCAGCGGGGAGAGCATTGTACTGACTTGGAAAAGGTCAGGGGAGCCTCTCCACTTTCCTCCAGAAGCTCTTAGTCTTACCATCTTCCTGACAGTGGAGGGCTGGAGTGAGGCTGGGTGGGTGGCCACGGTGTGATGTATCCACTAAACAAGAAGATAGGAACTGTGGGAGAAGATTGTGCTTGTGTCTAGAGGCCTGGTTTGTGGGTAAACAGTTACTTTGGTTCTACATAATGGGCTGTTTTCCTTTAGGAGGAAGAGGAGGACATGGACAGCTACCAGGTAATTGAGCACCTGTTGGCCTCATCAAATCAGCTTGATTCAAGTGCATAATTACACAGGCCAGGATCTCTCTGCACTGCTACTTACTAATTAAATAATTCTGCTTTTCTTGAAAGTCAAACAAAGTATGGAATGCGGGGTATCATGGAGGGGGGGTGTCAAGCTAGGAAATCACTCCCTAGTCAGGACTGTGCATTGGGCTGTTTACACAACCCAGATACCTTATCTGGGCTCCCCTTGAGCTGAGTCACCCGTGGTTTGGGGGGGTACACATTGGGGGTGTATGTGTGCCTCTTTCTGTGTCTTAATGTGTGTGAGACCAGGTCACTCCGAATGCCAGGTCACTTCCTTGACTCGTCCATTACTCTTGGGGGATTTTGTTTCTCTCATCGTTTCTTTTCCTCGTGTGCCAGATTTTGTTTATGTCTGTGAAGTTAGTCATCATTTAAGACTGCCCGGGCTCTCTGGAGCCTGATTATGTCATCGCTGTAGTCACTCTCCGGCTTTGCATCATCCTAATTTGATAGAAACGGCTGCCTTCCTATAAGTCACTGATTAAAACAAAGAAAAAGAAAACAAAACACCTCATCGTTCAGCTGGGGTTTTAAACTCAGAAAGAGTATGGTATCACCGTGGAGTCTTCTTTGTCACTGTCTCCGGGGGGAATATTTGAGTTCTCCGTGGTGCCACTTACAGAAGATGCACAGCACGTTTCTCCATCTTGTCTGGGGAATGTCATAGGCTATTTGGTTAAGTGCCCTGGTGAAATCCAGACACTCGGCATCTGCAGCATTCCTCTGAACCATCCAGCCCCTAACCATGTTACTAAAGGAAATGAGGTCAGGTTGGCGTGCTGGCAGGTGTAGACTGGTGAAGTTGAGGCTGTCAATAACAACTCCTTTCCTCTTGCCCACTGCTCCCTCCCACATACACACTCACGGAGGAGAGGCTCTCAGCTGCTTTCATCTCAGAAGTCACTGTGACATGCCAGGAGCCAGTGGCTACAGGTTGGAAGGGTTCTTCCTGGTAGTCCTGAGCAGTCGAAGTGTGGCACTTGTTAAGTATAATTTATGGATCTTGTCCAGCAAGGAAGCCTTGTAGAAGATACTGTTTCTCAGCAAGTACAGAGAACCAGTTGTGCAGGGCCTGTCTACTCTAGAGTACACCAGTGCTTTCTGTTTGGGCTGCTGTTGGTGCTGCATGTTGGGCTGGTACATAGTGCAGTTGGTAGAGTGCTTGCCTAGCAGCCTGGAATCCCTAGACTCACTTTCTGTGCCCTGCTTATGCTGAGCATAGTGACAGAGACAATGATCCTAGCACTCTGAGGTGGGAACAGAGACTTATCAAGTTCAAGCCCATTTTCAGCAACACATAGTGGATGAGTTCCAGGCCAGTCTGGGTTTTACTAGGCCTTGTCTTTAAAAAGAAAAGAAGAGGGAGGAGGAGAAGAAAAGGTAATTGTTGCATGCTGCTTGTGTCTTGGAGTTCTGAGAGTGAAGTTACTTAGGGGAGTGTCTGGCTCAGATGGTGCATTGAGTTTGGCTTCCCCTGTTTTCTTCTAGGATAGGGATTTAGAGAGGCTGCGTAGAAAATGGCTCAATGCATTAACCAAGCGACAAGAATACTTGGATCAGCAACTCCAGAAGCTCGTCAGTAAACATGGTAGGAAAACAAGTTGGACATCTGTCTCCCTCCCTGTGGCAGTACAGCCAGGACAGCTCATTGATGGCTTCTTATAGCCAGCTGAGGGCCTGGTGAATGTGGGAGGGTGGATGCCTGTTCTTGGCTTGGGGTAGAGCCTTTCAGAGGAAAATTTATTTGGTTTTAATGATGTCTTCTCGTAGTTCCTTTTGGGGACGGGGCACAGACATACATGTAGGCAAAGCATCCCTACACATTAAAAAGTGACTGGGAGAAAGGTGCTGATTCTTTTTGGTGGTACTGGGAGCTTGGAATTTGAGCCAGACCTGCACCAGAGGTCTGTGAAGTGTTAGAAGCCTCTGTAGTTCTCATTGATCTTGGGAGAGCATGTTTACTCAAAGACACTATAGAAACAGGTTGGAGAAATGCTTAGTGGTTAAGGGCACTTACTGCTCTTTCAGAGGACCTGGGTTCAGTCTCAACTCGCACATTTTGGCAGCTCATATCTCAAGTTCCAGGGTGTATGATACCTTCTCTGGCCTCTGGGGGCTCTTGCACGAAGTGCACACACTCACAATCTCTCGCTCTTCTGTTCACACACACACACACACACACACACACACACACACACAAAATATGTGGAACCAGCAAGCAGGATTACTAGACCTAACCCCAATTCCTTTCTTCTAGACAAAACTGAGGATGATGCTGACCGAGAGGCACAACTCCTAGAGATGCGGCTGACGCTCACAGAGGAGAGAAATGCAGTGATGGTGCCCTCTGCTGGCAGTGGCATTCCAGGGGCACCAGCAGAATGGTAAGGTCCTACAGTGTGGCTTCTGAACTCCCCCCCCCCCCCGGGGTGACCAGGTACCTTCCTTCTCTTCTTTCTGTTTTTGGTAGTGCGTCCTTCAGTGGATGGTTCATCATGGGGTGTAAGAACAAAGCTATCTGTCCAATTATTTTCATGAGTTGGATGTGACTATGGTCTGAAACTGTTTTATTAAATAATATTGTTATTGGCCAAAGTAATTAGCATTTCTGAGAACTTAAATCAATATTTAGTATCACTGCACTTAGCATTAAACAATAGTTACTATGTTAATTTCTTGGATCATCCATTCATTCCCTTAGAATGGTAGGTCCTAAGAAAACTGAATCTCCACCAGTTTTTGGTTTTGGTGCTTAATCCTTGCTGCCAGCAGCTGTTCTCTTGACACTCGGCAGAAATTAAAAATAGCAAGTTAGGCCACAAGGAGCCCTTAAGTACGTCATTTGCAAGAAAGCTAGCTTTAAACAGGCTGATGGTGAGCGGCGGTGGGTGGTCTATTAGAGTGGGCTCCCTTGTCCCAGCAAAGTCATGAACCTTGACACCAGCCTAGAGTGAGGGAACAATGGCCTAGGCCCTTGCCACCCAACTGACAGGAGTCTCGTGTCTCTAATACTGTATATATATATATATAGCCTGTCTTTCCTGTCTTAGGACCCCAGTGCCTGGGATGGAGAACCACATTCCTGTCATATTCTTGGACTTAAATGGTATGTGAGAGGTGGCTTCTGGAGGCTTACCCTGATGAGGTGTTGACCGAGTAGCACTTCATAGGTCTAGCCACTTGTGCTGTGGGTTTGTAGTCACCCCATGGTAGGATCAACATCACTCCCGCTGGGTGAGCCCGCCTTCCCTCCCTCCCTCCCTCCCTCCCCCCTTTTCCCCTTTTCTTCTTCCTCTCTCCCTTTCTTTTCATTTCTTTTTTAAAAATTTATTTATTTTTATATGCATTTGGTATTTTGACTGTGTGTATGTATGTGTTAGGTTGCCAGGTCCCCTGGAACTGGAGTTAGACAGTTGTAAGCTGCCATGTGGGTGCTGGGAACGGAACCTGGATCCTTTGGAAGATCAGTCAGTGCTTTTAACCACTGAGCTGCCATCTTTCCAAGCCTCTTTCTTTCCATTTCTGTCCATCTCTTTCTGTCCCCAGAACTGGGGATTGAATCTAGGGCCTCACACGTACTAGACAAGTGTGCTGCCACTGAGCCCAACCCAGCAGCGATGGCAGTGATAGGCACAGCTCCATGTTGCAGCCCTGCTTCTGTGAGAGTGCTTTGTTTCACCACTAATTTAGTATGGTTTTCTGTACTGAAAATATGACTTCAGTGCCCAGAAGAAAACTTCTATCTGGGAAGGGATCAGCAACTAGAGATATTATGTTTTCTTAGCATTATTTAATGAATTTCTCAGCTTTTCTGTGAGTTTCTGTGAACCCATCTGTCTGGTCTCTTTCTATAGGACAGAAAATAGAAAATGCAAAGGTAGGTTAGGGAGCCAAAAATAAGAAGTCAGCAGTTAAGCTGAAACACCTGCAGAAGTGTGTATTAACACCAAGTTCCCTAAATAGAAAAGCCTGGGTGTCCTCAGTGGTTCCTTTACTGCATGGACATGTGTTAGGATGCCTGAGGGGCCCAGCGTGCTGTGCCTGAGCTCACACCTGCACAGGTTAGAGAGACACAGGCATTCACAGCACCTGTGTGAGAGCTGTCACAGGAGACTGCTTACCTGGAGCTCTTGAGCCTGGAGGCTGAGGTGGGCTCTGCCCTGTTCTCATGTTGGGCTTCTCAGGCAGCTGAAGAAGTTTAAGAGATTGGGGAGCATTGAGGGTTAGGAAGATTTCTTAGCTGTGTGTTTTTTTTTCTTCCTTAATTTTTTTTAAGTGTTAGTATATGAAATAATGGAGTTTATCATGGCATTTTCATCTGTACGTACATTGTGCCCTGCTCTTGTGTATGTCTCATGTTCTTCTCCTTGTCCTTCCTGTACCCCTTCCTTGGGTCCCTTTCTTCCACCAAGTCATTCTGCTTTCATGTCACATTGGTAGGTAGAGAGATGGTGGATGGATGGATAAATAATAGATAGATGATAGACAGATGGAAAGATCTAGATTTTTGAATGAGAGAAACTGCAGTGTTGTGTTCCCCCTCATTACTGTCTCCTCCCCCCCCTTATAGTTTTCATTTTACTTTCCCGCCCTCTCTGGGAGAAAACACATGACTTAATGTTTGGATTCTTTGGCTTAACGTGATCTCTGGTTCTGTCCATTTTCTTGCAAGTGGCATAATGTCATTTTTCTTTATGGCTGAATAAAAGTCCATTGTGTAGATATACCAATTAGCCCGGGAGTCTGAAGAGACAGTCAGAATTGTGTTCAGCACTCCACATTAGTGGTCCACACAAGTGCACTTACTCTGCTGTGTAGACACAAGCTTAAGGTTGATGGGGCACTGGGAAGCCAGTCTCAGGACCCAGTGACCACAGGGCCTTGTGCAGTTGCCAGGTCCATTAGCCAGTCTACACTTTTGTTAGGCTTAACTGTCAGGAATTGCTCTCACTTTGTTGTTGTTTCTGAAGTGCACTAACAGGTGGGGAAACTGAACTGTGATCCCATTATTACCATTTATGAGCTGACCTCTAGAAACCTCTTGGGTATCTTGGCTTTGTTTGCCTTCTATGTAAAATATGACACACGGGAACACCTTAGGTCATTTCTTGAAGCACTTTCTGGCTCTTGGATCTGTGAACTATTAAGTGGTTATCATCAGTGTTATTGAGATTGCAGTGCAGAAAGCAAGTGCAGTCTGAAGCAGAAGCATTGTAATAATAAGCACGTCGGTTCAGCTAACGGGGCGGAAGGAGGGTGTCCTTGAAAACAATCTTTTGTTGAGTGAAAGCCTTGCTTTCAGCGGATGATTTCAGCTCTCAGGATAATCTGGATGACCCAGAAGCCGGATGGGATGCTACCCTGACTGGGGAAGAGGAGGAGGAGTTCTTTGAACTTCAGATTGTGAAGCAGCAAGAAGGAGAGGTGAGTCAGCATACCCAGTCCCGCCAGGGGCCCTCGACGTCAGCCAGATAGTGGCCTCACACTACAAGTCAAAGTCTTTTAGTACTTAGACAGAGGGAAGCTTGACCCTCACATTCCACTCCATCTACCTTCTCCTTTCCTTTCTTGGTGAGGGACCCATGTCAGTGTGGACAGCATCCACTGGCTGTGACTGTGCTCTGTTCCTACCCTGAGGAGGAAGGAGGAGGTTGTTGATTCCACTGAAGTATAGGGATCTACAGGCTGAAAGGACATGGCTTTGGTATTTGCTCTTCAATTCCTTCATAAGAACTTTCATTCCAGGCTTTACTATGAGGGTGGCTGGGCTGGAATTGCCTAAGTAGAGCAGATTGTCTTCAAAGTCAAAGAGATTTATTGCCTCTGATTCCAAGTGCTGGGGTTAAAGGTATTGAATATTATGTCTGACCTGACACTTCTTTAAAGCACAGAAAAAGGAAGCCAGGCCTGGTGGTACACAACATTATACTATGTCCTTCCTTAGTCCTGAACCTCCTTGTGTCAGATGTGACATAACAGGCTTGGGAACACTCCATGTTAGACCATGGGGACTGAGAACATAGACAAAACTAAATAGGATAGAATCCTGCTGATTTCCTGGTGTGACACTTTCTGCAATTTACTTGAACGTAATTGGTTGTGGGCTAAATAGACAAATGGTCTCGGTGAGTGAAGATCAAAGCACACAAAGTCCACAGTGCTGATAATTGTCCATCTTTCTTGATGTTTAAATATTTTAAAAAACAAATAATTTAGCAGCAAACAGGCTAAATAAGGTAGTATTTTAATTATTGTTCTATTGCTGTGAAGTGACATCATGCCCCAGGCAACGTATAAAAGAAATCACTTGAGGGCTTGCTTGCAGTTTCAGAGAGTTGGTCTATGATTATGGTGGGGCGTGTGGCTGGCAGTAGAGGACAGGCAGGCACTGCAACTGTAGCTGAGAGCTGCATCCTGATCAGTGATGGGGGGGGGACACCTCAAGACCCTCCTCTAGTGACCCACCTCCAACAAAGCCACGCCTCCTAATTCTTCCTAAGTAGTCCTCCAACTGGGAGCCAGGCATTCAGATATGTGAGCCTAGATACCAACAGAAGTACCGTGTCCAATACTGTCCTGCCTCACACGGCCACAGCCACACCCTCACAGCCTGAAAATTCTTCAGGGCAGCTCTTGAAAGAGAACTTGTACCCAAGCTACATGGCATTGTCAAGAGGGTGTGTGGCTTTGACAAAGGAAGTGAAGTTTGTCTCTGTCTCCTCTGCAGGCAAAGGCAGAGGCCTCCTGGGACTCTGCAGTGCACAGCTGTCCTCAGCTCAGTAAAGGCACTTCTGCTGATGAGCGGGTGTTCCTCATCCTGCGAGTGACAGTCCAGCTCAGCCACCCTGCTGATATGCAGCTGGTTCTACGCAAGAGGATTTGTGTCCACGTACATGGGCGCCAGGTGAGGCTTCAGCCCTAGTGTAGAGATGAGTGAATTCAGGCTGACTGTGTCACTAACACTAGGAACTCTTCAGACTTGGTCTATGGAGCTCTGAGCCTGCTTTTCCCAGGTTCCTGCTGCTGACACTCATTATGCATCAGTCTCTAAACATACATGGTATTCTCACAGGACTCGGGGGATTCATAAAGGAGCCGTGCCATGGGGAAGTTTGGTACCTTTGTTGTAGGGGGTTCTTCTGGATCAAGTAACTGAAGGAGGTTCCCTGGTGGATCGGTGCATGTTCCTCTAAGAGTGTTGACACCTCTCTTCCCAGAGGCCTTTTGGCTGTAAGATATTCACTAGGAAACAGCCTGGGACTTCATGTTTTTATTTTTATTACTTTTTTAAAATAAACCTGTATTTTTATTTTGTTTGTGAAACAAGGTTTCTGTGTGTAGCCCTGGCAGTCTTAGAACTCCCTGGGGGCTGAAGAGATGGCTCAGAGGTTAAGAGCACTGACTGTTCTTCCAGAGGACCTGGGTTCAATTCCCAGCAACCACATGGTGGCTCACAACCATCTGTAATGAGATCTGGTGCCCTCTTCTGTACACTGTATACATAATAAATAAATAAATATTTAAAAAAAAGAACTCCCTTTGTAGACCAGGCTGGCCTTGAACTCGGATACTCACCTGTTTCTGCCTCCTGAGTGCTGGGATTACTGCAGTTGCCACTACCACCTGGCTCAGTGTGAGTCTTTAAAGAGCCAAAGTCTATTGGCATCCTAAAATTTCTCAGCAAGGGCTCCTTTTATTGTATGGTTCTCTGGGGTCTGGGGTTGGATTGCATCCTGCCAACAGAATGATGAGGAATAGCCTTAGAGGGAGGTGGCTTTGTGCTGGGCAGGCTGTTCCCTACAGAAGAAGTTGAAAGGGAGGGAAGAACCCTGACATATAGAAGAATTTTCTAGAAATGCTGTAGGTAAGATTTAAACCATGTGTTATTGGATTTGTAAGGATTTGGAAGGTGGATTCTGTGGCTCCTCATTCACTCTGTCTCCTTTTTGTGGGACATTCTGAACACACAGGCACAGATGGAAATAAATCTTCTCATTTGAAAGAACAGTCATGGTTGACAGAGTCCGAGATATAATCTCCACCCCTAAAAATTAATCTTTAGTTCTAAATGTCACACTGATATCAATCTCCGAAATGAAGACTGGCATTATGCTGTTAAAATTGCAGTTCCTTAGCTCTCTGGTCCAACATCAATAAACTCCAGGTCATGGGTTAGCTGTAGAGTATTTGCATGTCTCCAATTCATTCCAGTGTCTCTCTTCTGGTAAGGATAAAGGGATGGAGAGAAGCCTGCTGCTCTGGGAGCTTCTTAAAGAGTGAGTTTGCATTTCTAATTAAGCTTCTTGGTCACCAGACCTGAAACATTCCAAACAGAGAGGGCACAGTGGAGTGACCATGTATATATTTTAGGGTAGGAGAACCATGTTCTTTAGCTGGAAGTTTTTCTGTCCTGCTCAAGACAGCAGTCTGGACAAATCTCTCTCGCTTGCAGCCCACAGCCACTTATAAAATAATTAATTCAGAGGCTAATATTTATTATAAACTATTTGGCCTATGGCTCAGGCTTATGAACAACTAGCTCTTGGGCTGGAAAGATGGCTCATTGGTTAAGAGCACTGATTGTTCTTCTAGAGGACCTGAGTTTGATTCCCAGCATCCACACGCAGCTAATAACTGTCTGTAATTCCAAGATCTGACACCCTTACACAGTTATACATGCAGGCAAAGCACCAATTCACATAAAATAGAAATAAATATTTTTTTTAAAAAACCAAGTAGCTCTTACAACTTAACCCATTTCTATTCATCTATATATCACCACGTATCTCCTCCTTTTACCTGTGTTGTCTTATATCTTGCTCCCCCAGCAGGTGGCAGTGTCTCCCTGACTCTGCCTTTCTTCTCCCCCTCCCTCTTTGCTTGGATTTCTCACCTGGCTGTAAGCTGCCTTACCATAGGCCAGAACACCTTCTTTGTTAACCAGTGAAGCAACGTATCTTCACAGTGTACAGAAAGACATCTCACATTTTCTGTCTAATCAAAAAAAGGTTTCAATTTAACATAGTAAAATTACTTATAAAAAACAATTATCAAGCAAATGCTATAGTTACAATATCTAATCTATTTGTATTTGGCAAAATTAAAGAAAATATTTTATCTGTCTTTGTGAATCTAAAGTTTTATATCTAATTTACCTTATAACCAAGGAAAACTACAATTATAACTATTTAGTCTTCAACTCCATTAAAGACCACAGAAGGATATAATATTTTCCCAGTAAGCATGAAGTACATTGCAAGCAGCCTCCAAATTCTAGAAATGACAGAGACATCTGGCTGCATGGGCAGTCATCCAAAGTTTCTCTGCAACATCAGGGCCTCCATCTTCAGCCTACAGGCCTGGAGTCTCTGGCAGGCTTTTTAGTGAAGCAGGAGATCTGAAGGACTGCCCTGCCCATTCTGGCATAGTTCCTCAGTTGCTCCTCCCTGTGTCCTGTAGAATGTCTGGCAGTTTTCTCTGTGAAGCAGGGACCTGAAGGACCATCTCAGCTTGTTCTGACAAAGTTGAGTAGTCACTTTTCTATGGATCTTGCATGTCCACTTTATACAGTGTACTGTCAAGCAGTCGAGGCAAAAGCAGTTTTTGCCTAGTGGCTAACTTTTGCCATAAAGAACGTAAACTCCATATAGAGTTTCTTCGATGCCTAACATCCTCTTTGAAGTAAATTGGTGCTGGCAGTTGCAGACATGTCTCACTGTTCATAAAAGTCCAAGTTCTTAAGTGTCATATTCTGTGGATCTTTGAAATGTTTGAAGATTTCCTTTTTGAACTATATCTTTGTATACCTAAAAAAGTTAACTAATATGTCCAGAAGTTTGATTATTATAGATAACTGTTAATCTGCATTTCTGAATTATACATTACAGTTTTAAATGAGTTGCATAAATATTGCATAAATATACATAAATATACTTTATGTATATTTCTACATATATACATAAAGTATAACAAAATTGACCTTAAATTTGTATTAATAAACCAAAATCCATACCAGTGTATTTTGAGATTAACATTTTTTTTGGATTAAAGTAGATTCAATAACTACCTTTTTAAAATTATTTTTATATAATATCCCTCTTTTTTCTCTACAAAGAGATTGACTATGACCAGTAACCATTTATAATGAAAACAAACAGTTACAGATTCAGAAAAGAAACTCAGTAAAGAGGTGTAAAGTGTCTAAGTTTGACAGATATCAAAGTTTTCGGTTGGTAATACAAGTTAGGGTAGAAAGTGAATTACTATACTTTGGACTCATCAAAATAGGACAAATAATAAAGTATTTTCTCTGAATTTGTCCTTTGTTTGTGGACTAGACATTATTGATGTAATTGTTCCTTGTATATATTATATACAGATATTGTACTTATTGTATATAGTTTTTCCCATATTAGTTATAACCTTTTTTAAAAATTTTTGACAAAAAAATGGGGAAATGTGATATATTGCAAATCTAATAAAGATTGTCAGAAGATCAGAGGACAGAGCCAGCCACAGAGTTAGCCACAGAGGTCAGGCAGTGGTGGCACAGACCTTTAACCCTAGCAGAGGCAGAGATCCATCTGGATCTCCCTGAGTTCAAGGCCACACTGGGCTACATGAGATTGATCCAGGAGAGAAACAGAGTCAGGCAGTGGTGGCTCACACTTTTAATTCCAGCACTCGGTGTCCCATGCTTTGGCTCTCATTACTTTTGAAGTGCACAAGCCTTTAGTTCCAGCACTAGGGAAGTTGAAACAGGAGAAGTGATATGGCCGGGCAGAGAAAGAAATATATGAGGGGAGGAGACAAGGTTCGGCCTCTTCCATCTCAGCCTGTGTTTTCTTTCACTGACCCATTCAGACTGAGGATACATGGAGACAGAATCTTCCGCTTTAGGCCTAAGGAATTGCTAGGTGAGAAGTGGCTATGGCATGTTCCTCTGTCTCTATGATCTTTTAGCATTTGCCCCAATACCTGGCTTTGGTTTTTATCATAAGATCAATTAGGATTCATGCAGCAATGTTCATTTCTTCCTGGAGTGGAGATGTGGTCCAAGTATTTTAAGCAATGCCACTTTCTTTATCCTTTAGTTTCTTTAAATTGCTCCCTTGTATAGAACAGTGACAAACACTTGGCAAGGAAGTATCCTAGTCAGGTGACACCACCTTGTACCCCCCATAGGGAGCCATAGCATGCCTGGACCATGTATCTGTCTCCTTTGAGTGCTACAAGGCATTGCTCAGGCCCTAAAGTGATGAAGTGGATGACCTCTTGTATTCCAAGAGGTTCAGTCTGGGAGGAGGTGATTAGCGGATGTTGCGTGAAGGTCTGAGGTCAACCTCAGGTGTTCCGAGAGGCTCTTTTATCTTTTATTTTTTGTCTTTTGAGACAGGGTTTTTCTGTGTAGCCCTGGCTGTCCTGGAACTCATTCTGTAGATCAGACTGGCCTTGAGGTTTGCCTGCTTCTGTTTCCTAAGTACTGAGATTAAAGGCCTGCGCTTCCACCGCCCAGCTGAGAGGCTTTTTAAAAAATTAGTTAACGAGGGGCTGGAGAGATGGCTCAGTGGTTAAGAGCACCGTCTGCTCTTCCAGAGGACCCGGGTTCGATTCCCAGCACCCACATGGCAGCTAACAACTGTCTGTAGTTCCAGTTCCAGGCAAACACCAAGGCAAATAAATAAAGTTTAAAAAAAAATTAGTTAACGATCACCAAATGGAAACTAAGTCATTATTAGATAGGATTGTAAAATTACATGCTTTTAATACCAAACTGGCTTTCTCCTTTCCTTTGTGTTTTTGCATGTTTCTGCCTCACCTTTGCCTCATGCCTGTTCACCATTCTCTCTCCTTATCTTTATTCAATTGTATTCTGTTCTCGCTGCTGCTCTCTTCGACCTCTGCAGACTGTTCAGTCTTCACAGCATCTCCAAATGAGTCATCTGTGCATTAATTCAACAGTTCAGTTCTTAACTGTGCAAAGAGCGCAGTCAGCATAAACAATGACCAGGCACTCTTAAATCATCCTTCATAACGATCCTGCTTTGGTCAAGAATTTAATGCCTGAACTTGTCAATATTCATGGTACAAGACGTCTATCGTGCTGGAGGAGGAAAGTGTAAGCGCCACCAGTCCTTGCTTCTCTCTTACTTAGAAGGTCATTTTCTTGTATCTTCTGTCTTCTGAGTTTATCCAGATCCCAGGTCTGACTTCTCTGTCAGGTGCAGGGCCCGAGGCACACTGAAGGTGCCATTCCATTGTGCTAGGGAAGAGCTGTTTGGTGCTAGGGCTCTCACACACTGTGTCAGAAGCCTGCTTGTATGTTGGCTCTGAGCGAACGTATCTTTTGTGCCTCTTTGTTACAGTAAACAGAGGTAATGAGGAAGAAAATAATGGTCTATTTTAATTTTCTCTAGGGCTTTGCTCAAAGTCTCCTCAAAAAGATGTCTCATCGGAGCTCTATTCCTGGCTGTGGAGTGACCTTTGAAATTGTCTCCAATATTCCAGAGGTAAAGGATTTTATGAAGTTTGAACTGGAAATAAACACTTAGAGCTAAATCCTTGAAAAGTCGCCCAACCAAGACTTGCAGCTATCCACTGAGCCGTCTCTCTAGCCAAGAAAAGCTTCTTATTTTAAAACACAATAGCGAGTAGCATATTGTGTTAGTCACAGAGGGCAGAAATAGTCCAGTGTGGAGACTTATGTCTGATGGGGAGCTAGAAGGCCAGTCTCTGACTCTTCCCAGCAAAGGAAGCTTCTTTGCTTTACTCTGAATCAGAGAATGATGTCCTCTGGGGAGAGGGTACATAGGCACTGGGGACCTGGGGTCTTCCCACACACTGGCAGCACTGCTTCCTGGCCTTCACTAGGTCTTAGAGTTTGTGGACTGATTCTGCCGAGTGTTTGAATCATCACCTACTTTAATACAATCTGAAAAGGAGGCACCAGGGCTGTGTTCTAGACATCTTAACCATTAGAGGGAGCCACTCGAGGTGACGACTCAGACACAGTTTATAGCCCACTTCAAGTCTTTATTCCAGCCTGGTAGGACCACATCCAGGTATATGGAGACCTAGGTGTGACCCCGGGTATCCAGAGCACAGGATTTTTGAAGGCAAAATCCACATATTGGTATCTCACTCCACAGCTACTGGAGGACTTCACAGAAGCAAGCAGTTTAATAGAGACTAAGATAAGCATTAGCTGTAGGAATTCTGCATACACGGGCTACGTTAGCTAGGGCATCCTGACCTTGGTCTCTAGAGTAGAGTGGATAATTTTCATGGAATTCTCCATCGAGAACACCAAATTCTAGTCAAACCTGAAATCGCCTCAGCAAGAACACAAGATGGAGAAGCCTCTGCATTGTCCCGTCCTATTACGTTATATTGCAAAATTCTTGTCTCCTACATCATCCAATAGTAAATTCCTGCATTTTCAAAGTTATTCTTAGGTATTAAACATTAGCTGTCTAAGTAGTTATCTTGGAAGTCAAGCCTCCTAGACATTTGAAAACTAGTCTGTTGCCAGATGTGTACATGTCTATAATCTTAGAATCTGGAAAGCTGAGTAGGAGGATCATGTGTGGCTAGTTTGGGCTATGTAGTGAGACCCTGTCGTGACTAAGAAACCCGTAACAGCCGAGGGCTGAGGTGTAACTGTATAGTGGCCTTGTATAGCCTATGCAGGTGCCTGCATTCATTTCTCAGCAGTCACCAGCCAGTCAATCAGCAAGGAAGCTGTTCGCAGCAGTTGACTGATGAGGAGATCTTTGACCTAGAAAAGATTACTCTATGCTTCATTCATCATTGTTTCTAAGAATTAAAAGGAAAGGATTGTAGGGGACCAGCTTAAGACTAAGTATCCTTGTGTGATTGGATGGTTGGTAACTGACTAGGCTTCCAGAGGCAGCAAACATTGTTTCTTCACCCCCTCCTGACCCACAAGTTTCCCATTTATGAGCACAGGCAGCTCAGTCAGTAGAACGGGGAGAGATTTTACATCTGTTGTCCAGAGCCTTTGGCCACTGTTGTTCCCCAAGGAGGACTCAGGCAGTGTTAGAAGCTCAGCAGTCCAGGTGGCAGACAGCTTGGCAGCAGCTAGGGCCTTGCCCTGTGCTCTTTCATTCCCTTCTCCACACTGCTTCAGTATCCCACTTGGGTACCAGGAGTATTAGGTCTCCACTTTGTCTAGTGGGCTCACCCAGCTTCAGTGAGTCTCAGAGATGCTACCTTCTTGCAGAACTGTTGTCATGGTGGTTGTATTTCTGATTACCTACAGAGTCCTTCCCAGTTGTAATTGGTAGTGAATGTTTGTTTGTGAAGCCATATCAAGTGTGTTTGGAATGCTTGTGAAAGCTGCTGTTTAACCAACCTTTCTGGTTATCCTGGTACTTAATGATGGCTCGTGATTTCTGGGGGAAAGTGCATTTTGAGTTCTAAAAGCATATGTTAAAATGGAACTTTGGATTTCATAGAACTTTGTCAATTTAGAGCTCTGTGGATGTGTGTGTGTGAGTAACTGTATATACCAGTATGTGTAAGCATGTTTTTGAGTGTGTGAGCATGTCCATGTGTATCATGAGTATGTAAAGCATCTGTAATGATGTCTTCAATGTAGTTTTAACACGTGTCTTTCTGTTATGGATGAAGTGTGTGTGTGAAACATGGATAGTACTTTGTTTCTTTGCCTATTTTTACTATGCATTGTTCTGTTCTTCAGGATGCCCAGGGAGTGGAGGAGCGAGAGGCACTGGCAAGGATGGCAGCTAATGTGGAAAACCCAGCTTCTGCTGACTCCGAGGCCTATATTGAGAAGTACTTGCGGAGTGTACTGGCTGTGGAAAACCTCCTGACTTTAGATCGCCTTCGTCAGGTCAGTGACGGTCAGCAGTACTATGGTGGAGCACCATCCTGCTTCTTTACTTGACTCTCCGGAGTTTGGTGCTGTTGTATCTGAAGTTTGAAGAATTCACTCTCACATAATGCAGGGATTGCAGTGGATTCTTCTGTCTCGTCACCTTGAACCATGTGTGTTGGAATGCATCTCTCGTGTGTCCCTTTTCTTAGCATGTTTTCCAATCCCCAGGAAGTGGCCGTGAAGGAACAGCTGACAGGGAAGGGGAAGCTGAACCGGAGGAGTATTAGCTCTCCCAGCATGAACAGAGTGAGTCCCTTCTGCTGCCACTGTAGAGCAGGTGCCTTTCTGACCTCTTGTTTGGATGCCTCTCTACCTCCTTGCACGGGATCTCAGCTGTCTCTGACATCCCTGTGCTGTTTAAGTGCCTTGTGCCTCCCCCTGTCAAATCTCTGTTCCCTCTGCCACTGTACCCGCTGCTGGAGCCAGGACGCTTGCTTGAGTGTCACGAGCACACATGGCTCATTTGTCCTCCGCCAGCTGTCCAGCATGCGTGGAGAGGCCACAAACGTGTGTGGAGCTAACATGAGCTAGCTGCCTGCCTGCCCAGGGATTAGAAGTCATTTTCTGGGCTTTAATTTGTTATTTTTAAATTAGGAAGCTTGCATACCAGTTACTTGAAGGGCATCTAGGATAGTATGAATGTGTAAAATAGGTTACTTGTGTTTCATAATTATGGCTGAGGCTTGTTGATTTTTTAAAAAAATGTATGGGTTAAGAGCACTGACTGCTGTTCTAGAGGTTCTGAGCTCAATTCCCAGCAACCACATGGTGGCTCACAACCATTTGTAGTGAGATTTGATGCCCTCTTCTGGGGTGCAGGCATGCATGCATAATGAGTACTCACACACATAAAATAACTAAATAAATTTTTAAAAGTATAATTTATATACATATTGAATATGAAATAATTATTGACAAAGAAATATGACAGTGGTTCTTTATCTGTGTCTCATTTCCATGAAGATGTGGGTATGACGAGAACGTTTGTCCTGATCTGCTCAGCTTTGTAGGGAAGAACAGCCGCCTCACACCTGTGTTTGTGAGGGACTGGGAGGATAGGTTTCCCCTGGAGATCCTGCTGATATAGAGGTGCGGGAGACATGTCTGACCACCGCAGGGCCACTCTCTGGCATGTAGAAATGCTACTGTAGTCTCATGTCACTTCATCTGGCATCTGCAGAGATTGGTATTTGGGATACTATAATCTGATAGTTTATTTTTTAAACAAAAAGTTCAGGCCATGGCAGGATCCAATGGCATGAAACAGAAAGGGTGCAATGTCTTCTGTTCAGGCCCAATATGGTGTCGCCTCAGTGTATAGAGGACATTAGAGCCCAGGTAAGTCACCATGGGAAGTTTCTGGTAACTGTTCTGAGGTTTTTCATAACTCAGAGGTACTGGTCTTCACAGCCCCTCTGTTTTTCATCTTACTTTGTTTGTTTGTTTGTTTGTTTGGTATTATATCCCACTATGTCGCTCCACCTGAGTTGGAACCAGGCTGGCTTCAGACTCACTGTAATCCTCCTGCCTCTGCCTCCCAAATGCTGGGATTATAGGCAGTAGCATGTGCTATCAGGCCCAGCTTGATTTGATTTTCAAAGCAGACCTTTCTAGATGCTCTCTTTTATCTCTCCCCAGCTGTCTGGAAGCAGGCAGGAGCTTAGCCCATCCCACAGTCTGGGCAGCAACAAGGTGAGTTGTTGTACTAACCCCTGGCCTCTTTCATCTTGTCAACCCCTGTACCCTGCCTATGTCTGAACTCTTCCTACACATCTGAGCTATGCTGTGTTTACTGGAAAGACTTTCACATTTGTTTCTCTGGTCCTGCCATTGAGATCCACTAACACCCTCTTATTATGAGAATTTAAGAATTTATTTTGCTAAAATTTATCTTTATGCTTGTAATATTCTTTTTATTTCTGAAGGAAAAAACTTCAAATTAGATTTATAGTAGTGAAACTATGCTATAATGATTGAAAACTTACAAGGAGTAAGAAACATATTTATAATTGTTGTTTTTTAGAAAAAGAGAAAAGGTGTGAATCTCAGTAACAGAGCCTTATGCAAACAGAAACTCCCTATTGTTTGCTTTAAAAGGTCAGTGCTCCTGGCAGCTGCCTGACCCAGGTGTGATCCCCTCCTAGTTTGTTCTGCTAACTCTGAGGTGCCTGACTAAGTGTTTCTGGTGTGTTGACAGGATGACCCTAGAGCTGTTGGGAGCTTGCATTGTCATGGTGCCAGTATGATGTGAGTGAGGGAGCTACTTCAGAGTGGCTCAGAGGCCAGGCGTGTGGGCAAATAAAGAGTGGCTGATTGACAATAATCATTATGGTCAGTGGTGTTGATGAGACTGTTTCTATTCTTGTTTATTATTCTGTACTTGTGTTTGACATTTTCTTTATGAAAGTGTAAGAAACAATGAAGATGAAGTTAATGACTACGACTCATTTTTTTTTTTTTTTTTTTTTTTTTTTTTTTTTTTTTTTTTTTTTTTTTTTTTTTTTTTTTTTTTTTTTTTTTTTTTTTTTTTTTTTTTTTT